>BOPP01000585.1:0-17837 GCA_017312745.1 Gryllus bimaculatus | reverse complement strand
TTCAGCCGTTTTTGGGCGTTCGGGGGAAATATTTTCATCTCAATTATGTGTACGCATAGAAACGAACGCAACTTTTCTATCAGTTTTCTGTACATAAGAATGATGTACACCATTGCCGTACAATAGGAGCATTAATTACATTTTAAAATGTTTTGCCAAATAAATAAAAAAACTTAAAATACTCTTGTAAAAAAATTAAATATAAAATATCACAGCTCAAAGCAGAAGTGCATTCTTTGCAAAAGAGAATTTTGCAGTCGTCTCAGATAGGTTCCCCAGAAGTTAGCTCTTACCCTTCCTACCTTTCTCTTTTCAAAAAATCTGGGTAAAAACTAAATTTAGTAAAACATTGTAAAACAACCACTATTAAAGAAGATTTTTTTAATAAAACTTGCTAGCTGAGTTCTCTTCAAAAATATTCTCTTTTTGCTTTCTTAATCTTCAATTGTCACGTAATATCATTTATGATACTCGATGAATAATTGAACGGCCGCAATCTATGGATTGTGATAATTTTCATTTAGATAAGACATATTTACTCCAATGTCTACACCCCGTCAGCAAATACACTACGCGAAATGCACTAAAATATCCAAATAATACTAGCAGTAAATGAAATAACAAATAAATATCACACGCCGAGCACGAAATCCGGGGTGGCTAAGAGCGCTTCGGTCCGAAGGGTCGCGGCTTCAAGTCGCGTGCTCAGATCAGAGAAGCTCGCACGTGTGTTGGTGTCTAGTGTTTGGTGAAATTTTGCATCATAACGGCATGTAATGAGTAACCGGCCTGTCGACTGAAAGAGACCGAGAAAAAATTTCACACGGCAGCAGTACGTTGCTCCGCAATGCAGAACATTGCATTTCGCAGCACATGGCGAACGCCACAACGCCTTCATACTGCAACATGATTGGATTTGAATCGAAGTCCAATCACATTTCTAGTCTCTAGCCGCCTCTGCATTCTTTCACTCACATACAATAAATGATGCATTCATCTAATTCTAATACTCACGAATTAATTGTTCTTGTGAGTAAAATAGAACTTGTTTCAAATCAAACGTCGGGACGTCACGACCCCATGGACCTGCCTTTGGATCTGCTATCAAGTCTTTATTTGATGAATTGAGTGGATTCATATAAATGCTGTTTCTTATCGGTCAAATTTCAACAACAGAAACTACGGAATGAAACGACTATTCAAGTTCTTTGATGTCGCTGTCATTAACTTAACATGCACTCATGACTTGAACTCACGCACGAGACGAGCTGACTTACATTTGTGACACTTGCCATGAACGTGCAATGGGTTCGTGCTAGCTGATTTAAAAAAAAAAAAATATATTTATTTGTACTGATACGAGTCAAGTAGGTAAGTAGACTGAGCATCGGAAGCATGAACCGATTAATCAACTTTCTTCTGTATTTGAAAAGTATGGTGAAAAGCTGGCGTGGTTTTGATTATCGATGAACACACAATTATATGTTGCCAGTTCATTTTGGTAAGGAATTCGTAAAATTTGAGACAGTTTAATGTAAAATAATTTAAAAAACCGGTGCAATGGCGGTCGTGCCTCTTGGTAAAATCACTTCTATCTAAGGATTTCAAAGCAAATGCGTATTTTTTCTCATCGATTAGAAAGTATTTTTAGAGCGATAACGTGTCGTTTGAACGCCTTCAGTGATTTCCGGCCTCTGCGCATGCCCTTGCTCATGTGCAACCTCCAGAAGCGCACAGTCGGTCCGCAGCATTGCTCCCGATAGCACTTCCCAGCCACTTCACCGATGCACCTCGCTCTGTATGCAGACGCTGCCACTCTGAGGTAGGTAATGGCCCGCAACGCAGCACTCTATGTAGTTACGAGTATAGAATTCGTACATTAGTCACGTAGACGCATTCATTGAAAATTTAACTTTACTAATTGGAAGGAACAGGAGACTTGAGTAATTTTTTCACTCGCGATTTTTACATAGAAAGGAAGGATTTAAGGAAGTAACTGTGTTAAATTTTAAATTGGTTCTTTGACGTATATGTAGTTAATCGTTGCACGTTTAAGTATTGTATTTTAAATCAAAATGTTGGAGAAGCCAGAGATGCGTGCAATCAAGGCTCACATTTTCGGTGTCGAGTTAGCTTGCCTCGAATTTCGAACTGCGGTAAACGGTCGCTGGTGGCGTTCCACTCACGGCTCTCGTAATAAGCACCTCAAATCCTTCAATTCACCAATTTTCATTTTCCGGCCGCGTATATGAAATAGAGAAGACTTTTTCTTACACAAGAAGATTCTCTAACAAATACCCTCAGCGCGTCGGCTGCACCTTCATTTGGCGACCACATAACACGAATAGCTCACAATTGTGCCCCAAAACCTGCACTCTTCCCTGAACGCTTTAATTGTCAGCCTAAGCATGGGGTCATGAATAGCTAGCTTGTGTGTCGTCAAGGGCGCTGAGTGCAGAGCGCACGCAGTGCGTTATACCAACATCAGAATACATCCGAGCAAAAAGGTTCTAACGCGCAAAAAGCATTTGCCTTACCAGCTTTCTTAAAACTGATTGCAACCCTAATATCAATGGAAAATGTTATTAGTTTACGTGTACAATGCGTTTAGTAATTAACAATAAGTTTAGTTAGCCAAAATTCTCTTGGTAGGGACACTCTCTAAAACAGTTACAATCCATTGTGCACAGTGCTGTGTGCTTGTTTTATTACGTGGGTTCCAACCTATTTGCCCGGAGGTATGGTTAATCAATAGTTGTTTTTTTCGAAGCGCAACTTCTTTAGTTACTTCAGAAAATGTTTAATTTATATAAATGAAGAGGCGGTACAGAAATAATTAGCCATCACATTGAGAAATAAATGGTTTTTAATGCAACAAATAAAACAATAAAATTCATCTCTTCACAAGTTTTGAAAATTAGATATTAGTTTTGTAATTAATAGCGGCAAGTTTTTTCTCTTTCTATGTTGTTTTGTTTTGTGCTGGGGAAACATTTTTCACTTTAGAATAATTATTTAATAAAATATCGGTGATAATACTGCAACTTTTTGCTAACTGCTTCATTGAAACACCCGCCCTCACATTGCATGTTCAGAACAATATTTGTTTTTTTCAGTCTGTCCATAATCAACTTGGCAATTAACTGTTTCTGACCTAATTGCGAAAATAAGATTAATTTACATTTGTAATTAATTGATTAATGTTCTTCTCGTACCCGTATTCGACGAATTAATAAACACGAACACTGTCCAATTAAGTTTTAATGCACACGAATTTCAAGTTAGAGGTAACATCTAAAAATATCGATGATGAAAAACGTCAATGGTTTTTAGTCGAGGTATTTTTAACATCGATGTTTTAATTTAGAACATCGATGTTTGCTAACTTCGATGTTTTGTCGTCGATGTTGCATCACTAGTCTATAGTGAGCTTGCCTGGAAGAGTGCGACTGGCTTTACTAGTTCTAAATGATTTTACTTCATTCCAAGCGTTTAACCTCTTCGAAATTTCACCAAACGAAGCATGATGCGTGGTTGTTGAAGTGATAGGCTCATAGTGAACATCTCCAGATGAATACCTTTACTGGAATGTTTCAAATTCACAATTTTCTGACGGATAAGACCAATTTCTCTAAAACATGAACAAATGTTTTGAAAAAAGTGTTTTTTTGGTTTCTTTTAATATTTAGACTATCCTCACTTTTAATTTAACAAATATAAACAAGATTTCACAAACAAAATCACAAAGTCAAATTGCTTAAAAGTTAGCTTGTAAATTAATAGGATTAGCGCGAAATTCAAATACAAGCCGCTTTTCTAAATTCCTGGAATTTTCCTAACAAAGAGAAGTATTTAATTCATTGTTATATTTTATATGGAGTGCATTTTATTTGTTGTTCCTGCACATTTTGCGTGACGTATTATGAAAACCATTTTATGTAATTTTGTTCACAGCCACTTTTGCTTCTCGAGGCCTCGAGAAATTATAAGTTCCACGAGAGACAGTGGTCTTTGCGTGGGAGAGTTTTGATAAGATTCGTTTCCGAAGAGCTTATGAATGTGCTTTGACGCTGTCGTGAAGTTGTTCAAAATTTTACGAAACTACTGTGAAGAATGTCTGGAAAACATTAGTTGTGAGTTGATACAAATTCTGAGGTTTATTTAAAAGCAGCGTAAACGAGCGACGTGCGCCACAAGAATGTGCTGAAGCGTTTATTGACGTGCAGCTTCCGACTCTTATTTTGGACACAGCCTTGGTGAAACAAAGTGAGTTTCGTAACAATGTTTATGTGGCGGTATTTTTTGTACCAAGACATGTTATTACTCATCCATAGTGACAAGTAACTGTATACAGAGTATATGATTGTCTTCATAAGCTGCAACAGACAAGGAAGTTTTATTAGTATATTAGAAGAGAAACACGCCCGGGGAACATGGTTCTACTTTATAATGTGACAACATTTAAGTTTAGTGAAAGTGATTTCTATATTTTTCATGTCGATTAAACATAGTAGTAATATATTTGCGATAACATACACAGAATATTTACCCCTGTGGTTGTAGTTTGCATAAGTATTCACTAAAAATATGTAATCTATTCATTTTAAAAACCTTAGAGATATTTCACGACATCTCTTTGAGTCTTCTACTCAACGGCTCTTCCTGATTCTTGCTTTAAAAAGGATGTCGATGCGTTTAGATGACATCGCGAGATATTCGATTTGTTTCGTAAGCTTTTCGCTACAAACGACTGAAATGTGGATGGAGGAAGAGCACGTGGGAGACCTTGGAGCGCCTCACCGCCAGGAAGGTCGCGCGCGACAGCGAGGCGAAGCCGCCGGACGCGCGGACGCGCGCAGAGGGGCGCTGGCTGAGCACCAGCGCGTGAGCAGCGCCCCGGCGCGCGTGCAGTGGGGCGTCTGGCCCAGGGGCTTGTGCGTAGCAGGGCGAACGCACCTCCTCGCCGCCTCGACGCGAGCTCCTCGCCGAACAGCAGAGGAGCAGCATCTCGACGCCACATCGCCATGAAGAACATCTGAAGTGGAATATATCGCCAGGGAGGTTTCCTGCAAATGAGATTATTATTATTATTATTATTATTATATTGTATATTATAGAAATTAGAAATTAATACATTTACCACAACCTAAAAACCAAAATGAAGAAAAGTAAACGAAATAACATTTAACTTCGACGTGATTGACGACAAATTTCAAAACAAACAACAATTAAACTCAAGCGAACAAGCACAGTTAAACAACTGAAACTCGAACTTTATGACCACAGTAATGATATGGCAACCGAAACACGTGGCACAGCAGCTGCCGTTGATCCACCAGCCGAACGTATCCTTCCTTCAAAAAATAATAAATTCTAACATAATTCGCCCCGATTTGTGGTAATATATAATAAGTATTCGAGGAATTCTTTCACAAATGTAATTCTTGTTATAAAATTACGTTAGTGAGTTTTCAACAGTTTTGAAATCTTAAAAAACGAGGAAGATGTTTATTTACCGAAAAGCGCATAAGGCCCCGCACTTGTTCTTCCTCCAGGAGGCTGGACAAGCTCTGCGCTCCCATGTTGCACTCGGGCGCGGTGCAAATTACGTGTTTGAGTAAACAAAGGGCGGAGAGGAGGTAGGGAAGAGGAAAGAAATATCGCGCGCTGCCCGTGGCCCGTTTGTTTGGGCACTGTTCCGTTATTCGCCTGGTGTTGATCGAAAAAATCTCGGAAACTAACGGATCAGAGCAGTTGGCCGCAACAAATTTAAAGACAGCGATTGAATTCGATCTAGAATATCAAGCTTAGTATCCAAAATCTGCTATTACTCGCGCAAACTTTTCAAAAACAAATTTTAATCGCGCTAACTTTCCAATTGGCACAATAACAGATGAAGCAAAAGCTCGCAGCGAGCACTAAGGACAACATTCCAAAACACATCTTCACTGGCGCGAAATAGAAACAATTTTTTTTGAAGGCGAGAACTTCTATCCGTTATTTCTCCAAAAATCTAAAGAAATGACCAAAGCAGGTAAAGACCTATTATAGGAGATACCTCGAACACCTGAAAAGTAAGAATGCAAATTATTGAGAACGTTGCGAGGCTGAACTGATTCTCCAGAGATTGGCATGCTTTATAAAACCCAGTGACCAACTTCGTAACTAATACCCAGCGGCGCCGGCGCCTTGGCGGAATATGCCGTCCGCGTGTTTCCAAACACCGGCGCATGATGACTTGCCTGCCAGTCAGAAGGAAATGTCACAAGTGAAATTCCGCTGTAGAAAACTTGCTATCGCATTTTCATTGGCAAAAAGGTACCTTACATTGCTCCTTACTCTTCCTCAACATGCCCTAGAAATGTGTAACATTTATTCTAAAGCATTTTGAACACTACCACATAAAAATATCTTATTACCAAATTTTCTGTTTCCAAAAGAGGCGTCCGAAAATATTTTACTACAACTTTCACCTGCAATAGCAGGTGAAAGTCGTAGTAATTACTTAATTTACTTAATTACTATAATTTTGATAGAGGAAGTCCTGATTGGACACCTATCAGAAAAACGGGAGAGAGATTGATAGAATCGATATTGTTCTGAGTAGAATTATCAATAACAGACACGAAGTGATTTTCATCTCAATAATATCAGCAACAAAAACGTAAGGCAGCATGACAACTTCTTGAAAAGCCGAACATTTATTTTGCTTATTACAAATTTCTCTCAAGATCGCCATCGTAAAAGAATTATCTACGTTCTATCTGCAAATGCCGTTACTCCCTTGTAGCCTGTACGAGTTGTGTATCAAATTAATTATTAAAGCCTCAGTAAAACCTTGCTTATTTTGAAGAGAGCGAAGCAGACGACGTGGAGCGTGCACATGCATTGCATAATGACGCCAGGCCCCATCACGCCTTGCAGCTCCTCGGCGCACTGGATGACGCTCTGGTGGGGCCGAACGCAAGTCGCCAGCTCGTGGTAGTCGCGCGCGTTTCGCATTCTGTCCGCTAGAGTGAGCGCATGCGTCGCCACGTGCAGGCGTAAAGGCTAATCAGCATGGTCTGCTGGATGAGGATGAGAGTGAAGAACCAAACCTTCAAAATAAAAAGACAATTCCAAAATCATGTGTTATTATTATTATTATTACTATTGTTACTATTATTATTATTACTACTATTATTACTGCGATTAGTATTCTTTATCAAACCCAACGAGAATCTCTCGTTGAGAAACAACGACAAAGGCGGAACTTGCTAAAAACAGGGATTTTAATACAAACGAAAAACCGGTACATCTATACGAAATTAGGTTTCTGTAAGGCATAGTGTTCAATGTTCATTTATGCCAAAATGTTTTCTGTTAAAACATCCACGACGACGACGGCGTTTTCTTTTGAGCAATACAAAATGTACTAAGTTAAATGTTTAGCCACTGGTGTCGGCATCAACACTTCTTGCCTTAAAGTTATAACACTACTCAATTAAGTGAGTCGAATACTTGAATTGAAAATTAAATGACAGTAATGTAGAAATTAGATTTTTGACGTAAGAGTTTATTAACTAAAGTTTTTTTGTTTTTTTGGGGGTTTGCGTTGTAGATTACGCGTCTTGTCTGTGGGGCTCTTCTTTCCTTACTCGCGTTTTACCAATAGCCATTGGAGCCACAGGCGACGCTTCTCTCTGAGTTGGTAGGCATGTGTTGGGGTTTGAGAGGGGGCTCGGTCCTTGGAACTTAAAGCATCTTGGATAATTGTGCATCACTAATTTTTGACGTGATTTATTCTTAGGCCCAAACATACTTGGAGGCCGAACAGCTATACGAGTTAGAATTAAGTGAAAGCCGCTCCCTCGCTGCGTCTCCACCATTTTTTCTCTCGCGGAGCGGAACAATCGTTGAATCCTCGAAGGTATACGACGCATTTTGAATAAAAACAATAGTAGGTATTTATAGTAACTGCTCCTCTAGGGGTCTTTTAAGGACAGTGGCCGTAAGATATTTACGAGGGTTAGTGACAGCAAGCAAATATTATCGGTGAGTCCTTTAAGACTCTTAGAGGATTGTGACGTTTCAGACTTTCATGTAATACGTATCAAAATATAACGTGAAAATACAAGAAACAATATGTTGAATGAACTGGAAGCATTCATAACAATAACCACATTGTTGTGGTAATGCTCACAAATTATTTATGAAGCTCGTATGGTGCTAGTGAAATTCTTGTCAAATGTCTGACTACCATAATTTCGCAATAAAATGTCCTTATTATCTGGCCTAATGAAGTGTTTTAGGAAATAGAAGTCGCAAGCCCCGTGGAAGCCAGCGAACTGAAAAGTATTTATGAAAAGACGTACGATGATTTTTGTGATTAGCGTAGATGGAGAAATGTTGGTGGAAAGACCCAAAATGAAATATTACCATTCCTGAAAGAGATCTCAAAGATTTTGGAACCTACAATTTTGTGCTCGTACTTCAGTGGTTTGAAAAGGATCATTAAGATATATGAAAATAATACATTGTCAACGTAAATTACGTATATATGTGTATTTATAATAAAGTATATATTTTCTACTCAAAATAATTTAAATTTTAAATTATCTCCGATTCATATGATTGAAAAATATCATTCATTTACTTATTTCTGCCAGTTTCAGAATCAAATAGCTTTCCAGCAATTACCTTTACAAAGAACAAATGGAGACGCTTCACAATAAACGTGACTTGTTTGATGACTTGATGAACCCTGGGTAGCCTCCTCCTTCGACACACGTTGAAGCGGGGAGGCATAAGCTAAGCCCAGAGTTCGCGGTGCAAGCCCCTGCCGGCCGCCGGAGACAGAGGTGGACGAACTACACTGTTTTGGGCCTAACGCTGAGCGCAACCCACAAGGCGCAGCCGCGTGATCCGTGGCGCTGCTCCTCAAGAAAGCGCTAGGACGGCGCCGTCCGCAGAAGAAGCAGCCTCGGAAAAGTCGAAGAAAGAACTCAATTGCAATAACAGGCCTCGTTTTTAAATTTGCGCATACCAATGAGCGCAAATTAGTTTCAGGGGCCCGCCCTGCGTACGAAGCTTTCCGGAATGGAACTCTGCCCAGTCCGTCCCTAGCACGGTTGTATGCGGGATGGACTCCTGCCCGTCCGTCCGCTAGCCGGTGTATGCGGAATGGACTCTGCCCAGTCCGTCCTAGCCGGTGCATGCGGGAATGGACCTCTGCCCAGTGCCGTTCCTTGGCCGCGGGTGCATGCGAAAATGCGACTCTGCCCAGTCCGTCCCTAGCCGGTTGTAAATGCGAAATGGACTACTGCCCAGTCCGTCCCTAGGCCGGTGCATGCGAAATGGACTCTGCCAGTCGTCCCTAGCCGTGGCAAATGCGAAATGGACTCTGCCCAGTCCGTCCCTAAGCCGTGTATGCGGCAATGGACTCTGCCCAGTCCGTCCCTTTTGCGGTGCAATGCGAAAATGGACTCATGCCCAGTTCCGTCTTCCTAGCCGGTGCATGCGCACGGGCAAAAGTTTCGAAGCTTGAGAAGACTGGGTGACGAGAGTTGGGATGGCGGGCAGCATCGCTATTGGGTTTTGTTCGGCATGAGTTCGGCGCCTATTAACTAAAACTTACAACAACTGGAACCATTTCAACTGGATTCACAAATGACTTGTTTGAGTTGGGTGGCGCATAACCCTTTTTAAATCTCTTAATTTGGCGGTGAGCACAATTGTATCTCCGTTAACAATGTAACGGGTGTCTTAAGTCAAGGATTTAAAAATAACGTTGCTGGCAAATCGGTTTGTAACATGTTGTAGTTTTTTTTCGTTCAACGCAAATACTTGGATAGAAGGTTAAAAATGATTGGTGAATAAATCGGAGTTACATGCTGAAATTTGCAAGCCACCGGCGCGCCACTGGAACACCCGGACACGCTAGTACATAATTAAACACTGAATATAAAAATCCTGGCCCATTAGCGAAGCACACCAACGCATGATGGGCTGCCTATACCAATGCAGGGACCCATCCCAACTTGAATAACGTCGTAATCTCAAAATTTCCCTCACATGTTCCATTGGAAAAAGCGTTCGTGTTTTGACCCTGGATGTTTGCCAACATTTATTCTTAAGACACTGTATATTCTGGTCCTACCTGAAAAAAATAGGGCGAAACAGCGGTAGTTCCATCCGTGGGAGAAGTCGAAAGGGTACCACGCTTCGGTGGGCAACAACGCGCACATCGCAGTCAGGCAGCCGGTGAGCGTTGGCGCCCGCCTCCAGGTGGCGTTTGCGACACGATTATTGGAAGCCGCCTTGTTGTTACGTGCAGGAACGCATGAAGACGGGCGGGTACGTACGCCACGAAGGGTTCAGAATGAGAGTCACCATGCTAGAGACGTTGGCCCTGGCGGTCCACCTGCCGGCCATTGCCTCCGCGTGCACAGATCCCTGGCGGTGGCTGCGGCAGCTCTCGGAAACTTCTGCAGGAGGCGGCCGCACGGTCTTGTGCTGACGCAGGAAGTCGAAGGGCCTAAGAGGAACGAAAGACGAAATGGAAGCGGGTGTCGGAGCCCTGCTACAGTAATCTGCAAAGAGATCTCTGGTGTGCTCATCAAAACGTATCTCCACCAGAGAGCTTCATTGAGTCCGCACGCGGTCCGGTGCTGCGGTCATTAGTTTTCGCTCTGAGTTGTGGAATTTTAATCATCCGTGGAAGTGGCGGTTTCTCCCCCGCCTGAGAGAGATCTGGGTCAATCCTGCACGCGGCTTTGACGGGCGGACCTTTCCCTCCCAGGTATCTCTCCGAGCGTGTGAGTAGTGGCCAAATGCTTGAAAGGGGTTGGTGCGTACGTGTGTGTTGTGAAGCGGAAACGATGAGGCGACGCCGGGACATAAGCCCGGCGTTCGCTACGCTGTCGGCCTGGCCGTGCCGGCTGCTCCCCTTCCCCGCCCCCGAGAACCAATCTGCCCACAAAAAGGGCAGAAAGCATTAAACTCGCGATAAATCGACTCCTTGAATTTGCGCATCTGAGCAATTTTTTTGGATGAATTTAGTTTTATGTGTCCGCTTGAGCGAAAGATAAATGGTTTTTAGAGTGGGTCGCACAGTGGGCTATCGCGAGTCCGTTTGCAGTTGGAGGCAATGGGAAGTGCGTCAAGATGGAATAGCCATGTCAGCGTACTAGAATGAAACGTGTC
Source organism: Gryllus bimaculatus (assembly GCA_017312745.1). NCBI lineage: Eukaryota > Metazoa > Arthropoda > Insecta > Orthoptera > Gryllidae > Gryllus > Gryllus bimaculatus. The sequence continues at coordinate 6,653 of BOPP01000585.1, read as the reverse complement.
AAATGGTTTATTGCTAATTAATTGTCACAATTTGGCAAAAATACATGTGATCCGTCTTCACGATCCACGCCAGCACACACACGTTCAATTCGGGGGAAGCTCGACCGAATCCCTCGAATGAAAAATCTCGAAAGCGCGACGATTGGAATGTTCATGAACTCGTAGCTCATAATTTATACTAAAGAAAGGTTATAATTGTTTCTATTCCTTGGTATGGAATGAAACCACACACACCTTTCACATAACCATAGGCTAAATATTAATTTTCGTTAAATCTCCCACGCGCATTGGAAATTAGTTATGTAAATTGATAGTATCTATGCGTGTGTAAAAACCTGTTGTACTGTGTATCCGCATAAATTAACTAAGTTATTGCAGCATTCGTGAAGACTTGGATAAAATATTTAATTTATTGCAATGATATTCGGAAGTATTGTATTTGTTGTTTTTAGACAGTGTGCATAGTACCTTTTGGAAAACATTTACTGCAGCAGCATTTTGCTATGAAGTGTTTTAACCGAATACCAAGTAAAAAGAAGTTTTCACAAACAAAAATCAGCAGAAATAATTACGCTAAAGTTTTTCATTAATATGAACGATGTGAAATTCTAGAAAAATGACCAAATTGTAAATTATTATGTGGGTGTCTTGTCGATTTATGTAAGTAATATAATAATAATAATAATAATAATAATTAATAATAATAATAAATATAATTAATGATAATAATTAAAATAATTAATCACACATAATAATAATAATACTAATAATAATAATAATAAATAATAATAATAATAATAGAATATGTATAAATGTTTTTTGTAATCAATGGCGATCGTTAATGTTTCTTGTCCGCAATGCCGTCGTCTGTGTGCGTAGTGGCTCAGGAACCCTTCCCTGCGTTCATCACGAGGTAGCTGACGAGCGCGTGACGAGTGCAGGAGCAGGCCTCGGGCCCCGCCCGAGCCACGCGCCGCCGCGGAACGACGCGTGCCCAGCGCCACGCAGCCCATGAAACGGAAGGCCGTGGCGGCGGTATGAACCGCTGCGGACCGCCCGCCGGCCGGCTGCCACAGCCCCCACGGCGCGCAGCACCTCAAGCGGGCAGGAAGGTGCGCGTCGCCGCCGCTTCTGCGACACCAGTCACCGGGGGGCGGTCTCTTTCACACCGATAAATGCCCGGCAACATGCCTAAAGGCAATGAAAAATTAACTCGAGTCTTCATTGGCCAGCAATATCGTTGGGCAATGAGCGACTCATGTAAATTATTTCATTGGCTAATGTTCTACGGAAAACTCATCACAATACCGATATGCTAAAGCAATACCTGAAACAAATGAGTCTCGGGGCTGATTGCGGTCTTTTCCTTCCTCATCCTTTTCCCGCGGCCGCAGTACCTTACAAACGCGTCGCGTTCGGCAGGCCAGCCGAGAGCTTTCGCGCTTCGCCCCAGAAGAGATATACCTGGAGGTGTGCTGCGCCTCATCATTTCCAGCACGCAAAAGAAACGCCACCAACCTTCCCGCGATATGAATCACTATAACTTACAGTACTAATGAGTATGGGCGGCATTTTAATGAAAATTTCAGGTTTTTCGTTTTCCTTTAGAATAATGAACTTTAGCAAAAGATATGATGAGATGACTAATATATACATATTAATTATTAAGATTACGACCAAAAGGAAATGAATTTTGGCTATATGTATATTTAGAGTTTTATGACGCCCAACGCGCCATTTCGCTCGAACAAACCTATCAATAACGGTAGAGATTTCCTGGTAAAAGAACACAGCAAACCAAAAATGTTTGAACAGCTCACCTTAATTTTTACGAAAGCAATAATTTTACATCAGTAATACTTCCAAACAGCTTTGAGTTTGTTCATCTGAACTCGATGTTTGATGAAAAACTTTTAAATGTTTTCTTACCTTTTAGGAATTTTAAACATTTTAAAATAATTTTACTGGTCACTTTTAAGCGATGTTTTAGGTAACAAAATCCGCCCCCTACTAAGAATACAGCTGCTAACGCTCCTGGAAACAAAATCAATCAAATGAAGAGTTCCCCTGCAACAGAATTCATTTTGCCTCCGAACCGCCCGAAAGCGTATGTCTTTATGTATGGATATTGTCGGCTATTTCGTTTTCATGGGGAAAAATTTTTCGCAAAGCATCACCACAGCACAGCCAGTCAAAGGCGATAACAGTTGACGATCCATTTTTGTTCCTACGCCTGTTTTCTGAATTTCTGCAAATTTTGTTTTGAAATTGACATTGTCAGCAAAAAATCTAAGGTGATTTACGGAAAAAACAAAAACGCTGGAGAACAGCATGGCCAACGGCGCCAGCTCCAGGTCAAGCTTTTGAAGTTAGGCTTCAATAATATGCAAACATCTCCCCTTATGTGCAAAAAGTGACATGGAGCTTCATAGTCATACGATAAACATAACCAATACCTAACATGGTCTTCGTTTTTACATTTTTAATCTGTCTCATTTGATTTTGAGCTTAGACTTAGATTAATACTTACGTTTAGTCCGTTAATCATTTTGTTTTTTTCACAATCCGGGAAGAATTTTTTTCCTTTATTGGAACTTTGAAATATTGCGAATTAAGTGTAGGTAATCTTTGCTCTCAGTCGTCACGATATAATAACATAAAAATGCCTATTTTCAATGGCGCTTCTAAAAACATAGTTGTACACTTCATATCGTGTAATTTCCGCACCGCGCATATAATAGCACAGTTTGTTCATTCGAAGACTATGCACTTTGAACATGCCGAAACTTGTACGCGTAGTACATTGAGCCTGTTATAAAATAATCGTAAAACGACGCAGTAACAACCTGGAAAAAAACATTTTACCTATTAGAATTGTTTTGAATGAATTTAGTTTTTTTCACGACTCACGATCATAAAGAATATTAAATGAATTTTTCCTTTTCCATGTCCAGTTCAGAGTTGCACTGCTACCACAATAAATATCACATAAATAAATATTCATGCGCCAGACGTCGCAGGCGGCAGACAACCTCAATATGTATATGTGATATATCCTCTAAAACAAAATTGTAGTTTGGTTGCAAATGGGAGTATGATGCGAAGAAAATTTCTGAGTCCGTAAGTCAACGTGAGGAATTTGCTTGGTTAGCCCCGTGAGAAGAGGTGCGCGTTTGTGGCTCTCCTGCTCGAAGAGATTTGGCGGGCAATCGACCCGTTCGAACAGTTCGGATGGGAGGAACAAGCGCTAGCAGCTAAGCCATTCTGCCCCATTTCTTTTTCCAAAATTGATAATTCCACAATCAATCGGGCTGATGTCGCGGGCCCCTTTGATTGGTAATCGGATATTTTAAATTTCGGGGGATACTTTGCATGAAGCGCCTGAAACATTTTCAAAAATTTTCATAATAAAAATGGCTCCGACGTTTTTTATAATGTTTTGTTTGGATATTTGAAGGACATTTAAGACAATGGGTAAGATCTCCATGTTGGTTTAAAAGCGCCCAGAATTTTTCCGAAATTGTATAGGTTAAACTTTTTTTCGGGCGTCTTTTCTACAAACTACGAATTATGAAAATGGAGATTCTTTCCCTTATGAAATTTGTTCTTAAAGATAGATTTTAAAATAAAGATCACGTACGATTTTTGAAAATTTTTGAGTTCTTTTCGCGTAATTATGCTTGAAAAATTTTGGCGAGAAAAGTATGTGCTGTTTTAAACAGCCATTAATACCTTGTTTTAATTGACTTCGTGCTCGAATAGCGTACAGTACGATTAAGAGAATGGTGCCAAGTCTCATTTTCGTTGTATATGATTAGCCTAATTTTGTTGGAAAATTGCAATATAGTACAAAAATGTTCGGCAACTTTCTCATAATTAGAATAATTTTTGAAAGAAGTAGGGTTTTCCAGGAGATAATATGATTTCAAAAAAGAACCGTATATATATGTAGAACGTGTACGGTTTGAAAAGAATATGAGTAAGTTTTTCGCTTAATTTGGCGTGACATATCAGCAATTTGTAAAAAATGTATTTTGCAAAGAACAGCTCCAAACTTTTTCTTTTAGTTTTCTTCTTGTCTCTAATTCAGAGCGACCAGAGAAAAAATGTGAGAGGTGATGGCATCTGAGTTTTTGGAGACGGAACTAAATTATTACTCGAATTAAAATTGTACTATATATATATATATATGTATTTGGCAAAAATACAATATTATGGAAGATAGGTGTTTTGTACTTAATGAATGTTCTAAGTGATTCAGATATAAAACATCAAACAATTTTTTTTGAATAGTGTACTTGCACGTAATTTCCTGCTGAAGTTAATGCATTTTAAAAAACAATATTTTATCAAAAACGTTTCCAAAATTAAAGTATCATGTAAACATTTTTGTATGGATAGAGCAAAGAACAATCCTTAAAAATTGCTGCAGTTCTCATTATCGGTAATTCTCGAGAATTCCTCGCGAAATTGCAAAAATTAAAAATAAAATGCAAGAAACGTATATGCTGTTGAAATTCTCTTTAAATTTTCTTTCTACACGAAGTAGCTAAAGTATTAATTATTCGAAGAAAGTTTTTTATTCAAATTCAGAAATAAATAATTTTTCATTTTTGTTTGAAGAATGTCACAATTTGATTTAAAAATTAGTGGTGCAACAGTTAAGTAGGTAAATTTCATTTATCATTTTTGCACATAAAATTGTTACCTAAGCTCTTTCACCCCGAGTGGATTCTATTTTGTCTTGTATGATTGAATACGACAGACACGAGGAGAACTACTTTCCATGGCTGAGCGGGTGAGAATTACGTCAACATGGATGTCAAAATGCAGCCGAGAAACATATATTATTCCAGTTCGTGTCTGTTTGTTCCTCAAGAGAAAATGATTAAAAATTCCCATAAATACATGCTCTCGCACAAAAGTGGGAATCAATCCAGAATTTCGCCGGTGAGAAGACTTTCGACCTGTACGATCACGGCTCATGCCGGTCTACACTATATCCATATAGCCATTCAGAGCGCTAACACATAGGACTAGTATTTTCGTAATATATAGTCTGTTTGCGCAAAACATTTTTACTTTCTTTAATTTCAAAATATATATTATAAATATGTTACCATACTTAAAATCGGGAAGTTTTCAGCAGACGGAGAAAAACTGGTTACAAACTATCCCTGTCCGTCTGTCCATCGACCTCCGCCAGTTTGTCCGTCATTCTGTAACGTTTTGACAGTTCCCTGTTAGATTGTCAGTTCGTCTCTCTGTCAGTCTCTATCTGTCGCTGGTCGGGTCTGTCGTCTCTCTCTATCTGTCAGCCCCGCCCGCCTGTCTGCCCACCGTTTATTTGAAAAAAAGGCAAAGTCCCCAAAAGTTGTTTACTTTAACCGACTCCATGAAGTTTCACTATCATCTGTTACGATGATTATTAAACGCAACCGCCTCCCTACGAACAATTAAAACTTGTAACCTGAGCGTTAACTCAGGCAGGGAATGTCAAATCTCCTTCTCATTGTCAGATGAAAAATGCAACAGTTTCCTCTTTTCGTCACTCTGTCTCTAAATAAATGTTTTGAATACTAATTCCCAAAACTTGCCCTGCCTTAAAAGAGAAATCGTTATTCCCTCCCAAATGTAGAACATTTGGAATATCTAAATAAAAACTATTTACACGACATTAAATAATTGAGTGCTTTGTACGAGTCACCCAAAAGCCTTTTTTGTCTTTCTCTTTTTGACTCTTTCTTTGTGCCAGTTCTTTTGATTTCTCAAGTCTTATTAAATCGAACACACTTTAGCAATCACACACCTACGCAAGTTCACTGTTTCTTGATTGGGAAGTTTTATCCAACGCCAATGTAGCATTTGCGAGATGCGAACCGAAAAGAAAATCAAATCCAATTGCAAGGTCCATGTCATTAATATCTCGGAATAAGAATTAAGAGGAAAAACCGTATGAATACTTGGTTACCATACAAATAAGTTTCTATAGTGTATTAATTTGTAGGCTGCTGCAATTCAAATATAATGTTTGCCTCCCCGAAAAATGTTTGTTTCCACAGAGCAAACATTTCAATTCTATATATCTCATATATCTATGGTTTTCTTATCGCTGCTATATCCTCGAGTAACTATGTGATATTTATTGACACCTGCTACTATCCGAAACTGCCTGTGCCCAACCCATGCTACCCTTAAATTTCCTCCACTTGCGCGTATCCCTTGCAACTTCCGATCTTATTAATTTTGAATTTGCTGGCCAAAAGTCTAAGTTCCTACGAGCACGAACTCGTATAACTTCGGACTACTGCGTTCACCAAACAGCTCGCACACGCCGTCCCCACTCTAACTTATTCAACACTACTCACTTATGCTGCACCGTCGGCCTCTGTGCATATGACATTAAGCAACTTATCGATATTCTACATCATGATCGAACTCATTACATAACTATCTCCCGCCCTCTTGTATTGCGGCAGCGCTCTAATTTAACTTATCACACTTAAAACAACTATTGTGAACGAAATATTGGCATAGTTAAGTGATTAAGTCTTCTATACTTGCGGAATCAGTAGGAGAATATTTACGCACCCGATGTATTTGAAAATCACAGCCTTATGCAATCAAAATAAGATGGAAAAAGAAAAGCGGAC
>BOPP01000584.1:16189-38304 GCA_017312745.1 Gryllus bimaculatus | reverse complement strand
CTACAATTCCTTTGATCTTCTGGCAGGGGGACGATGATATCATTTTATATCAAAAAGTTAAATCAGTAACAGCTTAATAAATTGAACAAGATAAATAATAAATTTTTTAAAATTCAATTCATCTAAGTTAACAATTTAAAACATTTCTCATTTTTGATTGCAGTGTTGAAACGCAACAAAAAAGTTAGGATATGAATTTCTATTCATACAGACTCCATGATCCGTCCAAGGTAAGTAATCATATTTTGGATGTGTCAACGACTTTTTCATCAGTTTGCGTTGACATGTATGTCAAAATTGAGGACCTGCAACGATCTGACCATACGATCCTTTGAAACCAACGCGGCTACGATCAGAGGAATACATTCATCTCCGCGATGCTATAAATGCCCCGATTGAAATGTGAATAATGAAGAGAGAATGACACACTTTTTGCCATCCCAACTTACATAGGATAGCCACGCACATGCATGAATTATGCTCAGGATGCTAGTCATAAGGCATTATGGCCGCCCAAGATTATCGTTTAATTCACATGTAACCACATGGTCGCGAAATCGAATAGGAAAATACTCATAGCCAAACCACCAGTTGGTAGACATCACATAACTGCCAGTATTTAAACCAAAAATTAAAATCTCTCATGGATTTTTAATAAAGCCATTGTGTGTTATGGCGAGTAGTTGTTGATGTACTCTGTAGAATGGGCAAAAGCGTGGATTGCCCCATGCGCCCATTTTTAGTCCTTGGGTTAGTGGGACCAAATAAGGGCCAGATGAATTGATTCCACAAATTATCAGCTGAAATTCAGATGAAATAGTTGACCCAAAATTGCTCATTCACGAGTTACCAAACCACGTGATAACATGGACCTTGCGGCACTGTTCAACATATATTCACCCTATATGTTCGACGCAAGTGTTCCAAGCCGATACCCAAGCAGACCTGCTTGTAAAAACCATAAGCGGGAAATGATGTATACCAATCGTATCGTCGCGTGATCAGTTGCGGACACTGGCGATCATAGTTCGTGAAGCGTAAGAGGACAAATAGTTTGATGTAGACAATCGTTGGATTGTGCCATACTCACCAATATTGTGCCGCCAGCTTTTGAGACTCATTTCATGTGGAATATTTGTAACTTGTAAAGTCGTATAAAGTACATATGTAAATATGTAAACAAAGGTAGCGATTATGGCTGTCTTCGTGTTTAAACCAATGTGCAAATGATGAAATATCACCAGTTTCAGATGTGTCGCTATGTAAGTAGCAACGAAAAGCAATTTGGCGTATCTTTTTCATTGCGATCCATGAAAGACACTACAGTAGTCATTTTGGCAGTCCATTTAGAAAATGGTTAACGAGTTTTATTTTAATGAATCTAACGCGGGTAGACGGGGCGCGACATCCACCGTTCGACCATTAACCAGTATTCTTCCACAGTCCTGTTCAAACTGGATGATTTTTGCTCGGCTACTTTGCTGTATGCTGACATGGCCACGGCTATTACACATGGAACGGCCTCATCCGAAATCGTTTCAGCGTCGAAAACCAAGGAACACAAGTTGAAGGACTTCCAAAATGTATTTGCTTTCAGAAGCTCTGGGTCGCATCTACACAGTACAATCGAAATAACGATGAATGCTATTTATTTGCCGCCGTTGTTGGTGGGTGCAATGTTCGTGGTCGACATGGTTTAAACAATTGAGCAACAGTTAATGTCGAGATGACAAGCTGTGTGCGATTTACCGTGAGGCCGTGTCAACTATTACATTTAGCATTACCGATTTGAATTCGCACTGGACATGATACGCTCAAGGATTCCGTAATATCTTCATCGCCAAATCAAATTTCGTACATTGTTTTGCGATTATCATATCGTCATGTTTCCCTTCGAAATCCAAAAGATTTTTTGGGCCTAAGTATAGAGATGACATGCGTGAGGATGTTTTGCTTCGTGTGGCGCCGTCAAACTTTGGAATCCTACACTAACAAATGACTGAAGAATTAAATGAGACATGATCCCATGATGATGTATGTGTTTATTGTGGAAAATAAGATTGTTCGTGTTTGGGAATTGACAGACCGAATTCGTCATATGCACGGCGCATTAAAACCACGAGTTGCACAGGAGAACAACAGTATAGACATAGAAGCATTTCCCGAACAGTTCCTACCAAATGTTCCAACTTATAAATCAACAACAAAGAATTGCGCCACGACACTTTGACAGAAGCTGTGAACAGTGGATTGGTGAGATTTATTTCCTTGATGGCTCCCGGCGGAACCGGAAAACATTTTTAATTTCATTGCTTTTCGGCGAGATCAAATCGCGAATCGTGCTTGCTCTAAGCGGTTGGGGCTTCATTCTGGATAGCAGGCGACTTCTGCTAGAAGGTGGGCAACTGCACATTGCTGCTTGAAATTCCATAATCACCGGAAAGCACAAAATTTGCAACATCGCCAAAAATTAGCGCAATGGGCCAAGATCCTACCGAGTTGCAATTGTTTGGGATGATGCCAATGGCCCAAAAGAGGTACTTGGAGGCACTGGACACAACATGAAAGATCTTCGAGACATGAACCAATATTTTTGGTGGGCGCCATGATTCTGTTGTTCAAAGATGATTTCGTCAGACTTTCCGTTAATCCCTCAATCAACTGTTTGCTGATGACACTAAATGCATGCCTAAAATCACAATTTGTGCAGTACGTAAACGACCACCCCACTTAACAACTAACATGCGAGTATTTTAGTAACAAGAATGAAACTGCAAATGTGTTTGGAAAGCAGATTGTTAGACATTGGATGATAATAAAGTTGCTCGACCGGGATTCATCACATTTCACCCACCAGATTTTTGTCCACAGTCACAGACTTTAAAAAGAGGAGCTATTCAGCGTGGTTTTCCCAATATAGTGCAAAACGTTCAATAAACCATAATTGGCTGTGTGAACGGGCAATACTGGCAGCGAAAAATTAAAGATGTCGAAGGATCTCAATGCGACATTCAGAATTTTCTATTCAGGACATTTGTTTTCCTCAAATCAGTCGACAACCGTATGAAACCAGGATGACGTAGTCAACTATCCCACAGAAGTTTTTATATTCAGCTGTGAATTAGCCCTGGATTACCAACTCACAATTTGCCAGTTAAACTAGGATCAGTTGACAATCAATGTTGGCGTGACATTAATCAACGCCTCTCTTGCTGCAATGGAACAAGACTGAGCTTGATAAATTAACGTCATTGCTGATTGAATTAACGTCTTTGAGCAAAATCTTAAAAGGAAAATGCTAAAGAAGAGGATTGTCTTGATCCCGCGGATACCGATGACTTTCAAGGGACTTACCATATATAATTTTAAACGCTTACAATTTGCAATACGTCTGGCCTTGCGATGACCATAAATAAATCGCAGACAGTCTTAGAGTTTGTGGGAATCCAACCCATAGAGTCCCCTGATTCGCGCACATGGACAAGTATACGTCGCGTGTTTCGCGCGTCGGAAAACGGTCTTCTGGTTTATATTTACGCACAACCAAAAATCAACCAAAAATAGTTTATGAGAAAAGCTTTAAATTGATTAACAGACTGTACATAACAGTGTGTGTCAGTAACATATAACATTTAAACCTTATAAATAGTCGTATTCAGAAAAATCTGTTTTGTAAGTAAGCAACATGATGTGTCGAAAATAATAATAAAACATCAATGCTTTATTTCCAAAAAAATGCTTTTTTTATTGAATACTGATCCCGATTGTTTGTTTTAAAATCATTTTATACAAAAGTGATGTCTATTTATTTTATTGTTGAGGCAGTACGAAGTCTGCCGCGTCAGCTAGTGTTATATATATATATATAACAACACACATATTATATATATACTATTATTAATATTATAATATATATAATATTATATATATACAGAAGTCCCGGGTGATAAAACGTCGAAAATTCAAAAATCCTGGCTCTAAAACAATATTTTAAGAATGGCTGTTCCGCATAAGCACTCAAATGTTGGTTTGAAAGATATGATTTTATAGCGCCAAAATGTTGGCATTGCTGAAGAGTAAAACACTCCAGAACATTTAAATTGTTCATTATTTACAAAAGAAATGAATATATTTGTTCAGAAAGAAAAAGTAACCACACATAAAGAAGTCAAATTAAGTTTGGGTGCTATTTTTATTTTCTGAATATTTTTTTTCTTTCTGGGACCAAAATTATTAAATTTTTGTTTAATATAAAAACAATTTTAATGTTTCTAGAGTATTTTGCTCTAGAATGCGAAATTTATATCGGGGTGATAGTTTTATGCAACTCCAAGACGGGAGAGCGAAACTGCATTAGCAACTAATGTTTGAGCGGATCCGGTAACACCTGGGTTTCAAGCAGGGTAAAACTGTCGGGAAGTATGCTTAAATCTCTCTCTCATAATGCCACACCAGAGGAAGAGATCAGGTGACCGGTCGTGGCAACGAGTTCAATAATAATGGGCACGCACCTGCTTGTTCTGATACTGGAAAGAAAATTGACAAGAAACATTTATTCCCTTCGTAATTGTTTAAAAATTTAAGAGATCGCCATGAAATATTAGTCAAGTAGAATGATATTAATAACACACTTTGCTTATTTTAGTTTCCACAACAAATATGCTCGCTAGAATGTTACAGATAATTTATACCTGCTGCTTTAAATAAACATTAATAAATTATAATAGCTGAGTCGCACAACAAATGTTTGCTCATTATCTCATTTTAATAATGTTTCAGAGAGAGTGGTGCCTCATTAGGACTTGCGCTGGCATTAATCCACTTTTGAAAATTATTACGTGAAAGATATAACGTTGCCATCACAGCCTGTTATTATTCCCATTTATTTAACCTTAACGATAACAGGTATTGAAAATACACTTCAACAAAAAATAAGTTAGTATTAGGGTAAAGTAATAGTTAAGTAGTAGGTGAAGAGAAAAGGAAATTATTTATTAATAAAAGATGAAAAGTGAAATTATTGAATTTTAAATTGCGGTGACGGAAACAAGCAAACCTCAAAACATGTTCTAAGCCCTCTATTTGAAAAAAAAGGCATTAACTAAATTGAGGAAAATTGCTGCAAACCCGAGTAAAGTTCGTTCGAACAATCATATGCACATTGCTTTCTCGATGTTCTTCGCAGCTCTTCGTTGATAACTGGTTTGTGTAGATAAAATTTACTTTTTGATTGCGATCCCAAAAGGTAAAAATCAGTCGAATAAAAGAGCAACAAACCTCGTGAAAATTATTATGTTCCCAAAAAAACTCTTCCAGAAATTCTGCTGGTGCCGACTTGGCCAGTATGCCATGCCGCTCCATCGTGCCTGAAACACACATTTATTCGGTCGTTATTTTCTAGATAGTATGCAAAATTTCTCAACATATTTATGTATCGCCCGATACGGATTCTTGAAAACACGGATTCTGCGACGAAGAAAATGGCACACCATACTCCCATTCTTTTATAATGCAATGGTCTTTCTACAGTTCTTTGTGGTCTCTTAGTAGCCCAGAGTTACTGCCTTTGCTGGTTAAAATATCCATTAAGATTAAACCCAACCTCATTACAAAAATACGATATAAAGTGTATTTAGACCTTTGCCACGAAATCGTCGTAGCCAATTACACAATCCTTCATGCGAGCAGCCCGACCATAGAACCTAAAGCTCCTGAGATGTCCGCTGTTTGAATGCGTGCATTTCCAATTTTGTAGTGGCATATTGCGCACTTCATAAGAATCCGATGACAGTTGATGCTGAAGCTGATGTTTTCGGGAGGTAAGTTGAAGAACATCCCGAACATTCCCTCCAGTTTTCGAATGCGGGAGCACTGGTTTGGGCTACTGCGCTTTCGATCAAAACACCGCCTCCTGACTCCACGATATCACTTCACTAACCGAAATCGGTACTCAATGCTCGGAATACGACTCAGTGATGAAAATTTTTTTCTGCTGAAAGCTGCGTGGCACACTTTTGAAGATTGCGTTTTGGCATCACTCCTCCACCACATCTGAGGGTGCTCCCTAGGCTAAGGCGGCATCGTAAAGTTACCTTCAAAACTGTGAATGGAAAGAACGTAGCCGCTGTTGTATTTTGAGATCCGTATGACCCAGACCACGGAAGGGGGCAGATTGTAAAGAAGTGGGTGGAGAGTTGAAGGGACTGTCGCAGATAATCAACAGTAAAGGAGCGGGCTCTCCGAGACAGCAGTGACTTGCAATGCTTTCATTTTCTTCTCAGATCATAGAACAGCAAGGTTCGCCTCTTTAAAAGTATATATATATATATTATATTATATATATATATATATATAATATATATATATATTATATAGTGACGTACCTGGGAAACGGTACCTTTCAACGACAAATAAATTATGGCAAGGGGACAGTTACATTTTTCGTGAATGGCGTCTCCGAGGAATTTGGCGCAGCACAGGAATAATCGTTATAAATTTCTTTGCAGCATCTAAATATATTTTCATGATCAGCGAAAACACACTTTACAAATAAATTTACAAATCGGCAATGCGGCAGGCCTTGGAAACAAGCGCACGGTCAACCTGCTACCTTGATGTTTTAAAAAACCACCTGCTTCCTCTAGACGCGACCAGGGGCCGGTCGGTGCGCAACGCGGCGGTGTCTTCGCAATTTCGGTTCGCGCCGACAATCCGCCGGAACTCTCGCCCTTCTCGGCGACCAACTCCTCGGCCCAATGTGAACGCGCCGATGAATTCGCCGGGGTTCACCGCCAGCCGGTGTGAACTGTCTCACGGGTATTGGAACGCACGACGCGTGATTGATGTTCGATCGGCTGTCTAGTCTTTTCAGCGACCTTTTTCACTTTGCGCGGATGTCGCTACCAGTACTAGCCCACTGTTTATATTATACCAGGGGCGGGAAAATGACACGAGTCCATCGGCCCCACGATTTCCCTGTCTTATTAGTTTATTTCAGTTCTGGTGCGCAATTCCACTTTCACTAATCATCTGATTGTTAATCCTTATCAACCTGGTTTCAACACTCAGCGGCCACACTCAAGTCCGAACTGCCACTTACATCGACAATTAATCTCTTGGACGCAGCACTGGCCCCGTCCGTGCTTCCACTCGAGGCCTCTTCCGCGCACTTATCTCACGTCGCTCGCCTTGCCGTTTACCCCTATTTGACCGTTGGTGGGCGGCGGCGGCGTTTACTGCGCCATGATCAACTCCAGCCACTTATTCCACTTTATAACCGGTTATTGCTCTAATTACCAGAAACGTTCTTCCGTTTAAATATATATTATATATATTATAAATATATATATATATATATATATATATATATTATATTATATATATTATAATATTATATATTTTTTCGGAGCTTGTAGTGCATCATAACTCCTGTGTGTTTCAGATATACGTTTTAAATCACTATTCCGACGATGAAGCGCAATATCTCTAGATTGTAAATTTTCTCCCACAATGACAACAACCACTTCATCAATGGTAGGGGAATTAAACCTCCTTGTGTGTTCACCGGTAGGTGTTTTGTCAGCTCCAATGATAATATGTCTATCAGATGGCATCCGATCCAAAGCTATTTTGAACGTGTTTACTAAATTGTTATTCTGATAAAGGAACATTTGTAATGCTTGGACAATGATTCTCTTCGCTGTTGGATTGTGAGCACAACGATTATCCGCATCTGAATTGCCCATAAAATAAATTTGTAAAAATTGATGATCTGCTTCAGGTAGTGGTAACAGTGTTCCCAGTAAGTGATAAATTTGTCCTTGTATCTGTAATTTTTAAAAATTTGTCCATTAATTATTTCCGATATATATAATTTAGTACAAACTTTAATATTATAAAAAATATTCTGGTATAATACCTTCAAAGTGTGCATGAAATTGTCCTGTATAAAATGTGTAGCGCCAAATGATGTCACCTGGAAACAGCTGTTATATTTCTGAATGTTGGCCAAGAAGTGCTTAGAATCATTTCCAATCCCTGAAACTAAAGAGCGTAAAGGATCTGGTGGTGGGACCAATTGTGGCAATTTTACTTTGCCTCCAGCACAACATAATCCAGTAGATTCACCAGTATATTTTAACGCCTTACAATATTTACAAATTATTTTCATTTCCCCAATTGTTACTGATTTGTCGGCACGATAATTTATTTCCGGATCATAGTGGAATGCAGCTCGTTCAAGAATCACACTGCGTCTGCGGATTCGCTCAATTTCAGTATGTCTAGCTAGCTGTTGTTGTGTTTGATGTGCACGAACTCGTTGCATTCTAAGCCTATCTACTACATTGTCACTCACTAAAGAACGCAATTTTGACTTAGCTATACGACTATTTTCTTGACCTGTCTCTCTCTCTGGTCATCAGTGCGGTTAGCACGTGAGGTAGCTCTTCGCACATTTCATTGATTGCGACGACCTAAGTCAGGTCGTCTTCTCGGCATCGTAAATTGAGAAAAATTCTCGCTCATTTAGCAGTAAAGTGTCACTATCACAAAATATCACGCACACACACATTAGGTCCTCCAACGCGCACGCGAATTTGAACTTTATGCATTTCAAAACGAACATTTCAAAACCAAGATGAGATAAATCTGTTATGCCGTTCTCGAATAATTAAATCCTAGTATAGGCCAAAACAATGTCCATGATATATACTCTCTGTATTTATGTGTAACGATCTTGGTAAGTGTATAATATAATGTATGTTCTTGGATATGCAGTATTTTCTAACCTACATTTTCTACAGTAATACTTCCTTCTGTGCGATGTAATCGCGAAGGTTCAGCTAGTATTTACCATTTTGCCAATTTATTGAAATACTTTAATATAATTTTCAAATGACATTAATTTCAATTAAAAATTGTAGAATTGATTCTTGTGTAGTATTCTCATGTGGTATAGTAAACAGTATTTTGATTATTTAAATTGAGACTGAAGCCTATCATGTTCTGTAAATATTTGAACAAAATAGTAATGCATTCCTTAAAAAAGTTTAGTAACTCTGCTGTAAAACACTTTCTATTTTTACTTAATTATATTTTCAGACACTATTGTATTAATTTTATTTTCAGGTATTTTTTGACACGGGTGATGGAAATTAGTTCATTGATGCAGATAATCATGGATATCATGAATTCCAAATGTCCATTGCTTTCCATGTCAAGATCATGATCATGTATTCATGACGGTGATGGCAATACACATTTTGCTAACACTACATACGAGTTTTCAGGAAAACTATTAGTTAAAGAACTATTATTATTACTGCAGTATGACGTCGATTATCCAAAGTAATTGCGGCCAGGTATAGTTCGGATATTCGATAATACGGATGACTTCGAATTCTTTAGTATTTATTGTAGGATTTGTGAAAGTTCGCTGAAGTCAAATGATTAACTACAGTATAGTAACTCGTTAATATTTGATCACTGTCAATTATATTGGGGATCATTCTCAATATTCAGTATTACAAAAGAAATGAATACAAACATATAGTATACGGCACTATTCAGAGAAAATAGGAGATCGAATATTTCTCGTTTCAGATGATTGACGTTCGAATAATCAACGTCCCACGGCATTATTATTATTATTATTATTATTATTATTATCGTCATCATAAATAAAACATGTGAATATTAAATTGTAATAATTTGTAAAGTAACTTTATTTCTGGCATGTTTTAGTGTATTATTAATTATGTACTATATGTATTACAATCAGAGGTACAATTAGGATTTTTCTGTGTGTATGAAAATAATCGATAGTATTCAAAGAATATCATTCAAAATTGTGCAGCGATCCAGAATAGACTTCATTTGACCTCTTAACTGGGAAATGCCTATTGTAAAAGTCACTTCAGAACTGGTTATTAATTTGGTAAGAAATTCCAATGAAATGAAGACCAATAATTTTGTACACAATACTATAACTATGATTTATCCCGACCTCTTCCTTCTTTCATTCGTTTTTGTTGTTGTTGTTGAGTGTACATTCTACTTTACATTTTTTTATTGTTACATTCAGGTTATAATAAAAGAAGTTGTCATGACATGGACACCCTCACGGATAATTTCAGGGTGTTGGTCCTATTATCCCACCCCGGCATCCGGAGTGAATTCCGATGCTGAGTGAGGGCTGGTAGGATCGTGCGAGGAACAGCGATCGTCCGTTGGATGGCTGTTTGTCTCCGTTAAATCATTTACTCTGGTCTCTCTAAGAGCTGACCGATCGCTGTCGAGATTCTTTCTCTAATAAGAGAGCTCTGTCACGTGCGTAACGCAAAGTTTTTCATTTGCTTGTTCATAAGTTTCCAGAACATTCTATCAGCCGAGCTCTGTGATTGAGTTAAGGGGACCGCAATCTTCGCAACCTTCACTTCCTAACATGTAAGTTATTGTTTATTGTTCTCCATCTAGTGCCTACGTGACTCGACACACGTCTGCGACCCTTCTACGAAGCTTCATGGTTAATTGTCCCTGAGCGATTAGCTAGCGAGCCGCCCCTGAGTCTCTTAATGCGACTGTTCCGGGCGTCAATATCCTATTGCCCAAATACAAAAGTTCGTGGGGACTTTTCCGGAGGCGAGCGAACGTCGGGGAATCCTTGGATGGCGGCGCGCAGCTGCGCAAGATAATTGCGCCAAAAGCGCCCTTCGCTTGGAGATACTTTGATAGGGCGTGACGCAAGGGGCGCGCTGTGATATGGATCGTTGCGACTCATAGCAATTATATATATGGGATGTCCGGGGAGGAAACTTTGAAAATAAGTTCTTAAGACAATTTTAAGCACATTTGTCGAATAAACTACTTGGATATTCTGAATGGCTGGGCCGCTATACGCATTTAAAAGTTGTTTTTTTCAAATGCTTTATAGGCAAAAATTTGCATTTCAAATGCGTAAAAACGCTCCAGAAACTTATAAAATGTTTAATATTCACAAAAATGAATTCATTTGTTAACAAAGAAATATTAACCCAGGGATAAAATGCAACAATTGTGCAAATTGGGTCATTCCGAAGCATTTGGCAGCACTGAAGTCACTTTGTCTTCTTTGGCACGACATTAAATTGCCGCTGGTATTCACTTACAAAAGATGTTCGAAATATTCATCTCCTTCTTTGATGCACAACTCAGCCCGTCATAATACGTAAGCCGTTACTGATTCCAATACTTCCCAGTTCCTCCCGATTTCCTCAAGAACATCACAAATTCGCGTTACAAGAGCAGCTCTGTTGTCAACATTTTGCGTGTATATTAGACTCTTTAAATTACCCCCAAAATAAACAATTGGAGTAAGACCAGGAGAACTTGCTGGTGAGTTTTGAGGTACACCGCGACCTGTGCATCTTCCTGGACACTTCATATGGAGATCGTGTTGTACATTTGTTTTTAAATGTGCGGCACTTCATCGTGCTGAAAATAAATTGAAGAACGCAGCGGAAGAGATACACCATCTAGATGGGTTGGTAATTCATGTTCTAAGAACATCAGTTACGTGTCTCAGTTAACATTGTATCAAAGGAGTGAGAACCTATAATTTGATTTCCAGCAATTCCGCACCACACATTCAAGGAAAATAATACTTGGATTTGCTTTTCTCATGTTGCATGTGGGTTAGGAGCCCATAAATGACTTCTTCTAGAATTTATTATTACAAATTGCATACGCGATTTTCAATCTTGTGGTTGTAAGTGTTGAGCATTGCAAAATTTGTAAGGATAAAGCCTTTATTGTGAAGGAATTTCTACAATACACTCTTCGTAATACACAAGCGAGAAGATACTCTTCTTACACTGATGAATTTTCTTCAGCGTCTATCACAACGTGTCTGGCTTCTTCCGTAGTTCGCGAAAGGCCGCGTTTGGGGGTGGCAGATAATAAACCAGTTTCTCGCAACCTTTTCAAGGTGTTAATAAGTATGTTTTTATGCGGTACAATACGATTAGGAAAACGTCTGTGATATTCTTGTACCGCTCTTTCCGCAATGCAGTAACAAAAACAGTAAACATAAATAATGACTACGTATTCCTTGTTGTAACTTCGCGGCATTTTCATGCAAAATGCACGTCACCGTAATCAAAAGTAGACTGATACGTAAACCCATATTCGACACAGTTTCAGAGTTTCTCGAAATAAACCCCAGTGGTGCGCTGATTAGTGTGCTGCATTCGAATCTGTCGGGCTGTTCGAACCCAATTTTTGTGCGCTTGGCGAATACCAATCACTACATTTCTACACTGCACAAAATTAACCATCCGAGTATCACTAATAGAAGAAGAATTGACTACATGCTTATAGAAGATTTTGTACTCAAAACAACTTAAAAAGTAAAGTTTTAAAGCTTGGAGGTTTCCTCCCTGAACATTCTGTATATTGTAGTGCCAGTGCCTCATTATCAAAATTCGGAAAATTAAGGAGCGCGTGTGCCATATTCCGAGCATCAGCGGAAGGCGAGCCCTGTGGCGGACGACGCAACGGCGGGCAGCCGAACAGCCCAGTTTTGAAAGGCTGAGGTCAGAAAAAACCATTATGTAACGAGGTAGGGTGGACAACGCGACAGTACCATTATGAAGTACCAGAACTGAAGAGGGTGGGAGGCTGCATAGGCAAACCATGGGATCATTAGAGGCCAGAAAAAAACTTCATTTGTGGTTATTTAGATCAGGCGTACACTATTTCAAACTATGAGAGAGGGAGCTCCCGAATTTCATGTATGAACAGGAATGATGATGGTTAAGCAAAAGAATGAGGGAAAGAATCAATATTAGATATTGATGATTCATTTTCCTGTGTTAAGATTAATGTAGTCAACTACCATTGCCATGCGTTGAATAATGAACAACCCTATTTGTTTATGATGCATGTTTTATTTTCTAGTGTAAGAAACCATTTGGGCATGCAATTCATAAGGTTTTAATGTTTATTCTACCACCCTGAGCTCATTCGCGAAAAAGAAACCTGTCTCTATAATGAGTTTTCAATTATTATTCTGCGAATCGACCTTTTTGGTCCGTTTATATTCCACAAATATACACAACACACACACACACACCACACATAATATATATATATATATATATATATATATATATATATATATATATATCAGCTGCGTGATGAACTCAATTATAATCATGAAAAGCATGATTGTAATTGAGTTCTTACAATGTGACGCGTCAGGGCCTGTCTTCACGATAGAATATCTCGTGGCATGTCGCGTCTTTCTCGGTCGTGCCACTAGATGTCACATGATCGCGACCGCATCGAGCTGTGCGATGGGTCTAGCGGCACGACCGGGAAAGATGCGAAATGCCGTGAGATATTCCATCGTGAAGACAGGCCCTGACGCGTCACGTTATAAAAACATAAATATAAGAGGGAAGCATGCCGGTTTGCGAGGAGGGCGCAGTCTAGTATCTGCTGACCACAACTCCATGCGGTATTTCCCGGACAGGGTATACGCGAGATGTCTATCCTTTAGGGGTAAGACGCGTTACCTCCCCCCGCGGAAGGGCTGACGGAATGCTTCGGATGGCTGAGCGACAGGTGTTCTTGATGGTGTCATCGGCAGTGTTAGCTAGTTGGTCGTCTGAATAAGTAAAGTGGTCAGGAAGGAAAAAACCGTCTTAGAAGATTTTAGGGAAGTAGCTGGCACAGTTAAGTACTGGAGAATTTGCATGAGATTCGCCTGTAAGAGGACATTGAATTAGCAGTGAAATTTACGAGATCGAGCAGAACGTTGTGAAATTTGAAGTTACATTGTAAGGAGGAGTAGAGGTAGAATTTCCAAGAGCAGAATTTACGTGGAAAAGGCTGTGAGAACTAAGTTTTCGTTGAAATTGTGAAACGAATGAGTGCCGAGGACGACCTCAAGAACAGAAAAAAAGGCGTTTGCTCTGCATATTGGAATTTGGTACGGATTTGGTCGACGCAACGAGCGAGGAAGCAACGCCTAGCGGAGTCTACGAGGGCTGCGCGGCGCTAGCGACGGCTCAAATCCCCTGCACGCCGAGCAAGGTCGCGAGTCTGCGGAGCGAGTGACTTGGCTGCTCAGGCGAGGCCAGCACGGGAGCGAGGCAGCACAGGGTAAAGGAACGGTGCTGTAACGGGATTTTAAAGTGCGTGGAAAGTGACGCATACGACCGCTAAGAATTCATATCTGAGGAGTGGCTGTGCCTGCGAATTAATCGGCTGAATAAGTAATTAGATGAACTTCGGAGTGAAAAAGAACGCAGTGCCATATATTAAACGGGATTGAAAACGAACGGAATGTTTGAAAGGGAGCCAATAGATGCATTGTAGGTTCATGACATGTTTCATTCAGTTTTGATTCAAGAAAGTCATTTGAATTGTATAAATTTTGTACGTTGTCAAATCTGTATCTTATTGTTTGTTGAAACGATTATTCATGGGTGATTTTATTTTTCATGCATTTGAAACGATATTTTAAGTTTGCGTGTAATTTCTGATTAAAATCTTGACACGGAAGAGTGTGGTATTTCCAATTCGCTAATAAAGCCAACGTTTGCGCGTGTTTCGGTTAGGCATTGATCGAGCACGGTGCAAGAAAATGTGAGGCTTAAAATTTTCTGTGAAAAGATTAACTCTTATTAAGCAAATTCTGATTAATTTCTACAGATTAATAACGAATTTTTATAGATCAGAGCTCTGAGGTGCATTTAATAAATCGAACTCGAACAATCAAGTGTTGTTTCTTTCCATGTTTATTTGCTTCATTTTGTTTTGTGTATATTGTATTGTAATGGGTCGTTACATGAGAGAAATATAAATGATAATATTTGTTGTATACAAAAGCAAGATATAAATAGGAATAGAAAGAATGTGATGTGTAGAGAATTCGAGACGTGCAGGTCAGACAGACGCGATTGTGCGCAGTTCGCGTAATATTGTTGTTGACAATAGACTGGCGCGAATAGATCAAAAGAAATTTTTGTCGAGTTATTAGGAGTTCAAAGCTGAACTGCAAAGGTGTTCGAAAGTAGCAAAACGCGACCAATGGCATGATAAGTGTAACGAAGTAATAAATTGTCTAATAGATCGGGACATTGAGGTAATATAAATGATACGAGCGCGTATGTCAAGACCGATATTTTCGTGTGTGGAACTGTGAAGATGGTGACGGTGAGTCGGTAACGACAGTCAAGGGTGCAGATTTGGCAGAAACAGGAAAGTAACATTGGGAGAATTTTATTGTAACTGGGAAACTGTAAGAAGATCAAGTCTTGTTCAAATAAAATTAGATTAAATTAACAAGGGGAGAAACGATGGCCATGCATGCATTAAGGAATGGATTGTAAGAATAATTTGAGATTCAGAATAATCAGATTGAATTAAATGTTATAAATATCAACGTTTGTTTGAAATTTGTATTCTTTGTTGTTGTCTGAATGAAAAATGAGTTAGTGTATTTATGGATATTTTACAGAATACAGCCACGTAAAATTGGTCCAGAAGTAAGTCTTGTGGAGTACTAAGAGGTATTCCCAATCGTATATATGGAAATCAAAAAAATCACAACGTATGTAAATTTACAATCCCCAGATCCTGTACAAGCGTGACCCACAGAATTTAAATTTTATCATGATGAGGGAGGGAGGGAGGGAGGGAGAGAGAGAGAGAGAGAGATAGAGAGAGAGAGAGACAGAGACAGAAATACAAAATATTTTATGAAATTCGTATTAATATTCGTGGAATATTCAAGTCGCGAATGGAAGCAAAACTGAAAAAAATAAATTCAGTGTGGTCATAATAATAAATACAGTATGGAATTATGGAATAATCTCTGTTCTCGTCACAACTCCAAGATTGCCGGAATTATCTTCGCAAAGGAAATTTTAGACAATAAGTGTCAAAAAGACTTTAATAGATAATTTAGCATGGCCAAGATATGTATAATTTTAAGTAATATTAAGTTAGAAAAAGAATTGTCATTTTTGAAATAGAGATTCGAGTGTCATCAATAGGTAACAATAAGAAAAATATGAGATATTGTCAAATTTTAAAACAAAAGGAATATTGAAATAAATTAATTTTTGCGACAATGTCGCTTGCAATTCCGTAACAAATTATAAGTTGTTTGATTTTCGATTAAGATCAACTAAAGGATATTTCCTAATAAAATTAAATCATCACCATCCGAATACTCGTATGAGCGGAATTTTTTAGCCCACGAGAAAAAGGACAGCACCCTGAGATAATGTAAGTATGCAGACGCCCAAAACATAAAAAAATAGAACTAGCCACTCCAATAGATTACATTGAAAGAAATTACAGTGGCAAAATATAGTGAATTGTGATTTTATGAGAGAATACGATCGAAAATAGATTGTGGCGTTTGAGTCCAGCTCAGAAACCCCACCCACAATGGGTCGGCGAAACCAAGGCAGGTCACCGTGGCACAGATGCGACGAATAATTTACCACAGAAAAAAACGCTATGTGTTATCTGCGGCGCGACGGCGGCAGACTTCAACCTATGGGAAAGCCGGAAGGGTTCGCCGTGACATCACGCCATCACTTTAAATAGCGGAGCAGCTGACGGCTCAGCCTTCTGTCTTCTTCTCTCAGCTGCACGATACGCCGAGGTGAGAAGACGAGTGCGGTGACCAAGATCGTTGGGGCGTAGAGAGAGCAGGAGCGAGTAGGGAAGTTAGGAAGTTGTAATATTCGACAGTTGTTCAGCAGTTTATTTGAACTTAGCGAAGTGGAAGAGATTTAGAACGTTACGCAGAATTCGACAGTAGTGCAGCAGTTATTTGAACCGGGTGCAGTTATAGGAGATTTGGGGTGGAAATAATAGTCAAGAGAAAGAGGAGATACATCTAGCTAAAGAGATGTCATTCGACCTTTTATGGTAACAAAAATCTAAAGTGTTGAAGTACGCCGAAATTACGCCGCTGGTAACACGCGTCAGGATTGCACATCACGCGTCGGCGTGTTACGTGCAAAGTGTAGCGAAAAACCGAAGACGACGGGAGTGTTAGGAGCCGGGGGCCAAGCAACGAGCGAAGGCGCCGATTCTGAGGGAAGGAAGACTGGACAGCGGTGGTGCAACGTCGAGGACATCTGGACGGGAGAGCGGAACGACGGCAGCCAAGCCGGGTCACAGTCGGACGAGATGACGAAGAAGCGAGGTTTGCGAGCCGCGGACTATGCGCGCTACCGCAGGTAATACATTTTGTAACGGGACTTGAGAGCAGGCAGAGCCACGAGTGCTAGAGCAGCCGCAGAAAAGCTACTGTTCTGAATTTGCGTATTCACGTAGATTTTGGTACGCACTAGATCACAACAAATAACTGGAAAGAGAATCGTGTAAGCCAGTAATACAGTTCATTTGTGTGTTATATTTACGGGAAGAGAAAAGTATTGTAAATAGCAATGTAAAATATTTGATTATTATTTCTGTGTAATCTTCTCGAGGAAATTAACTGTGAACAGTTGTAGTTGAATAAGTCATTTTATAATTTGTTGCGATTATTAGAATCAAAGATTTGTGTAAAAGTAAGGGTTTTATTGTGTTGTAATAATCAAATCAAAGGATTTAATGTTTTGTTACTTTCAAACGCTGCTGGCGAAGCAGTAGTTACCGTGCACGGGCGTTTGTAAAGGTAATTGATTAGGGAGAAATATTCGAGTCAAAGTTGACAAATAATGTACATTTTTTAGTGTTCAAGGGGTAATTTAATTTTGTGTTATTTGCTATTAGGATTTTGGATTTCGTCAATGCTTGTTATTTGTGGTCAAATTCTAGAGATAATATACGTACTGTTTTACCTGATTCTGTCTTGGAGTTAAATCTTTCTCATACCCCAAAGATCCTGCCCCTTGAGATTTCAAAGCCGTCACGACCAATAAGCAAGCGTTAGAAAATATATATATTCTGAAGAACCCCGCCCTTATTTTAAACAATCTTTATTTACACAAATTGTTGTCCGTTGGGGCAGTCCGCAGATATCTGCTCTTGCGATCTGAAAGAAATCACAGGGCAGTGGAATCTTTTGGGGTGTTGAGAGCCAATCCAAACTAACACACAAACAGTTAAACAGGGTTTAAAAACACACTTTGTCTTTACAACTCACACACAAATGAAAAATAAACACATATAATTTACACCAAAAATTGGGACACTGAAATGATTGCCCTAATCTCCACTGGGAATTCCCTTGGAAACTAAATATATCTAAATCTATGCTATTCTTTTTACATTGCACACGAAACCAAAATTAACAATTTACAATCTCCGCTTTCAAAATATCACATGGAAACAAAAAAATGTGTGCAAGTGCACCACTCTCATTTACAATTCACTGTGGCTGAAAATAACAGAATAATAAATGTCCTATGTACAATATTTTATGCAGGCAATACTGCGTCAAAATGGCTCTTACTTTGATACTGCAATTTGTTGCCACCCGTGTTCTCAATTCCTTCACACTTTCCTGCACTACTTTTCCCCTTCCGAATTCTGGCGCCCGAACCGTTACCTCGTGGACTTTCCACTTTTGGCCTTGGGGTCGTGCGCTGGCCTCTGCGTCGACGCCGCTCGGTCGCAGCTTCTGTGTCGTAAAGAGACAGGACTCGCCTCTGCCGTCTGTGCTGTCTTCTCGCGTCCTCTACCGGTCTTCTTCCTCATCGTGGGTCCAGTTCCGTCTTCTTCCTCGTGCGCCTGGATCCTCGGCCTCTTCTTCCTCCTCGTCTGCTCCCGGTGCCTCTTACCACGCCCACGTTGCGAAATGTCTCTTGCAATTCACCGAACACTCGTGCAAGTTTCTCGCTCGTTGCTATTCTACTTTACTAAACCAGAGCTTTCACTGCTTCTCTCACAACGGGTAACTTTTACCTCCCGTGTCGTTAATTGAAGAAATACTTTACTGAATCTGCACTATCTCGCGGACGACTAAGTAGAACGTCTGTTCGACGCCGAATGCTCCTATCTAGTAGTCGTTACAGCGGCGAACAATATCTAAGCTAATGATAATAGGTATAGGGTCATTTGAGCTCGGCGCGAGAAACGAAGCGGCGCCGCGAACCGCTGACGGCCGAACGGGTCTTCGGCGCACCTCGGTTCCTGGTGAGGCGACGCGGTCGCTGGAGGGGGCAGTGAAGCCTCAGCAGGACCGGTTCACTCAATGTTAAAAGGCGAGGGACTGAGTTTGTTTCCTCAGTCACGGGCCTGGTGCAGATAGCGCAGCTGTTGCGTTTTGGCGCGCATTTTCAAAGTAAAGTTGTGCG
The DNA here is from genome assembly GCA_017312745.1 of Gryllus bimaculatus. Classification (NCBI taxonomy): domain Eukaryota; kingdom Metazoa; phylum Arthropoda; class Insecta; order Orthoptera; family Gryllidae; genus Gryllus; species Gryllus bimaculatus. Next base: position 18,994 of record BOPP01000584.1, on the reverse strand, counting down.
AATTATTTGTGGTGCGTGTAGGGAATATCCAAGAGTATTATCTGCTTTTCTTATGATTCAGATTAACTTGATTTAAATAATATTTTTAAACATTGTATTAGATGTGTTTACTTAAAACCAAAATTGTAAAGTGATTTATTTATCCTTAATTATTTTATCAATATACAAAATGAAAAAGGTTAATATTATTAAAATTAGTAATATTAAACACCGTTTTTATTAGTTTTAACAATATTAATTTTATTCTTAAGTGAGTATCAATAAAATTCCATTTTTATTAATGCTCATCTTCTCTAAGATCTTATACTTTGTGTGGTATTAGCAAACATTTTACTCCAAATCTAGAATTACAAATATGCTTGAAGATTTAACGCATTTTTCTTGAAACTAGCTCGGTGTGTATATTGTTCCTAAATTTGCTATTATCTACAGACAATGAAATGCTTGATAAAAACTATTATATCATCCAAGTCCATTAGTAAATAACTACTACAAATTGTTTATTGTTTATTTCATAAGCATGCTCATTTTAATGTATATTACATTGTATTTTTTTCTTGAAATTGTTCAATTATGTGAAAAAGTTTATAAGAAATATGATATTCTTTGTATGAACTGTGTAATTCATTTAAGTCTTCATCTCTATAACTTAATATTTATTATTTGTAATATTTGAAAAAATAACTTAAATCATTGATTTTAAAAAAATATTATTTGATATAAATCATGATTGAAATCATACCAGCCTTAATTTTTGGTGACACTTTTTAGCCAAAAATAGATTTGTAATTTTAATACAATATCAATCATTGGTTCCATGACTATTTTGCGTAAGTCTTTGAAAACCAAGGAAAATGAAATAAATTTATAAATTATACTAGTTTTATGTTTGGCAAGTTGATTCATCTTGTAGTTAGTAATAACATACCAGTAAATATGAAATGAAAATTTGTGGAAGATATAACAATTTTAAGTTGGCCTGCTTCTCCCAAGTTTTAGGCAATCTTAACTTTAAAATAAACAATTGACACAGATTTCTTCTGTTTAGGCTGCAATATAAGATTTTTCATTTTCTATAGCTATCTGATTGGTTACTGCACATCATGACAATATTTGCACGAAGTGCACACACAAACTATCCTCATTGAAACCTACACATGGGCAGAAGAATACTGAATTGTTACGGATGACAGAATTTTGACGGTATATGTAGAAAAATTGGATTAGATATAATTATCAATCATTACAGGATTTATTGTTCAGATGATTCATTCACCAATTCAAATTTGGCTACATTTAATTCAAATCATCTATAATATATTAACCTTTTGTAGCACTGAAGTATGTGAACTATCCAAAAAAGTACTATACCTATCTTAATATTTCTAATTTTTTAAAATAAACTTTAAATATTCAGAGTATATTATTTATTACACACAGTTCTTTTATTGCACGTTCCAAAACAAAAGTTTTTTAATTGTTCACATTCAAAATTGTTTTGATTATTTATTAATATATTTCCAGTGCTTGTTAGGCACGTTTTTTTAAACAAGGCAATTATTATTTGAGATATATTATATAATTTGTCTACAATATCATCGAGACTAGCAGCACTTGCAGCATCAATGGACAAAAAGATTTCACTGGCACACTTCGTAATAAGATTTTCTTGAAATGTTCTTTGAGAAGACAAGAGGACTGGACTTGTAGGAAACACTATTGATACAATTCCATCTTCTAATGTTAGTAAAGTCAAATTCATTTACATCTTGCCAGTTATAAATCGAAGATCACCTCCAGAATGGAAACGTAACTAGTACACCTAAGCAAATAAAATTAATTACATTTTCATCATACACTAATGAGAGTGTACCTATTCTAGAAATGCAAAGAATAATGAATTATGTATATTTGAAAATGAGACACTTTGAATACCAGGGTATTGCAAACAATGGAGATATTACAAAACTTGTCCAATACCATACAAAATAATATAATTACTATACTTTTAAACAAATAGAGCTGAATAAATGACATGTACAGGTTAGATTATCCTACATGGATTTATGGATTTTTAAGACTATTTTGCATGGTGTATCTTCACAAATGAAATAATCAATTACAATTATGCAGCAAGATTCCAAAATGAATTATAAATACCTCCATTGCTGATAGGGCAAAAATCCTAGCAATGTACTTGTCTAGCACCAGTTTTCTTAATAATATTCATTATACATTATATATAAATTATACTTAATAACATCCAAAATACAAAAGAGAATCATTTGAACAATAACAAACAAAAAGAACAGAGTCCTGCAGACCTCATTTCAAAATACTTAACATAACTTCATAAATAAAAATACAAGGCAGTGGAAGTATCATGTTTGTAAAGAAAAATCTAGTAAACAATGACACACTTTTCAAATTCAACTCAAGCTTACACCCCTATAACACAAGGCAAGCATGTAACCTTCATCAACCAATGTGTACAAGCACATTATACCAAAAGAGTACATTCTCTTCAGGTATACAATTCTTCAACAAATTACCAATACATCTGAGAAACACGACAGGCTTGTAGAACTTCAAAAAAATCTTAAACATTTACTTGGGGAAATACTTTTTTATAGTATTCAGGATACCTCAATGACTAACATGTGCAATGTGATTCCAGGTTCTGCAGTAGGACGAGGTGTAGAAATAGGAAAAAATCTGCCCATAACCTGCCTCCTCTCCATTTCAAGATACTATCAAGGAACATACTAACACTGTTAAACCATATGTAGCTGTTACCATAATTGT
>BOPP01000583.1:0-38579 GCA_017312745.1 Gryllus bimaculatus | reverse complement strand
GGGGGGTCGTTTTGTAACTTGAACAATTGAGGTTCGTTTTGTTTCTCGTCCTTTTCGGAAAATATTCTTTTGATTGGAGTTTTCTTTCCATTTTTGAATTTTACTTTAAGTGTTCTTCTTGAATACGGTATTTTAGATTGTAGTGTTGAAATTATTTTTTTTAATTAGAACGTAATTGGGGTAGTATTTTACTCTATCACTTGAGGATCCGTTTTTTTTCTAGTCTTTGATGGAAACTGTCTGATATGAGTCCTGCGTGCATCTACAGAAAACCAACCTTTTTTTTTTTTTTTTTTTTTTGCAGGTAGGAGAGGGATTTCGGAAGGCTAAGGGAAGGAGTCCCTGATAGGAAACCAACCGTCTGTCTTTCAGGGAGGAGTTGTATCTCCAAAGAATATTGTTTCCTTTAACCTATCGGAGATCACTCTCTTTTCTTGAAGGCTGCAGGGTGGTTTTCTGTCAGGGTTTCCTTCCTTTAGCCTTCGGAAATCCCTCTCATTCCTGCAGGGCAGAATGTTGGTTTTCTGTCAGGGTTTCGTTTCTTTAGCTTTTGGGGATATCTATTCTTTCTGCAAAGCTGCAGATTGGTTTTCTGTCAGTTTCCTACCTGTATACCACGGCTCCTGTTTTCAGGATCTGGAGACTCGCCCTCGCCCTGTTCATATGAGCTGTCTCCAAGATCGAAGCTTGGGAGCACGCAGGGGCCGCAACGGGGAGGAGAGAGCAAGAGTTGCTGACTTTTGACCCAAATCGGCTATTCCCGTTAAGGGAGGGCATTAATGGTGTTTAAAGGTGTTTAGTTGTGCGCATAGGTGAACCCCCGTTGGGCCCACGTCAGCCACGTCCCCGCACGCAAGATCTCAAGCTTCGTAATCTACCCCCATTAACATGATTCTACTTCTTAAACACAATTAGCTAATTGCTGAATTCGGCAATAAGGAACAAATTAGAGGCATTCTAAATTTCTCACAAGCAAGCTTCAAGTCTCCACCAAAAGAAGAAGAAAAACAATTGGACATCGTATGTCCAACATTCTTAGATTTTAAAAATAACTGTACTCATACTTCGCATGCAGCCTCGGCCGGAACCACTACTTACGTACATACTCCAATAAAAATGAACTTGTCACTGTCAGAAACCAAAACTGTGATTTGAAAGTGACAACTGAAGAACAAACATCACTTTACTCACACTGTGTGCTGAATTACCCAATATGTCAACTCAAAACTTTCCTCCTTCACCAAATGTTACCCTCCACCTAATTACCACTTACCCAGCAATAGTAACAATCCGCAACAACCAGTAACAATCACCCAGCAATAAATCCAATCCTATATATATCAGTTCAGCATGTGGTCAATGGATCAGGGAAACTAAACAAAAACCTGATCGAGATGGTGTCATTGACTCGGAAGCTTAAGTACATTTTTTTAAAGCATAGTAAGTATTTTTAAAACTTATACAATACAAACGTAAACTAATTCACTATAAATCACTGTTTTGTTAAAATAAACATCTTTTTTTTTTTGAAAATCAGTATAGTCACTAACTGTATAGAAACAGTTTTGCAGCAGAAAATATATTACTTTTAACTTAAATTTGTGTACCGACTTCAAACCTGGCAATACTTTGTAAAGTAAAGCATTGTATGTGGAGTTCTGATAGTGAGCTGTTGATACTGACACTTGATTAAAGTGATTTCTACGACGTGTGTTCTAATTATAATTATCAGTATTGCATGAAAATATGTTCCCAGCGTTAAGTCAGTTTTGACAAAATTTACATATTCGTAAATAAATAGGCAAGACAATGGTAAGATTCCGAGCTCAATGATGAAAGGCCTGCAGGGATCAAGCAGATGGCATTTTTTCATTATTTGAATTATTTTCTTTTGCAATCTAAAGGTTTGAATTCTTGAGAAGCAGACGACCTACATGAAGGCGGCGGAATTTGAAAGAATTCTGAATGCGTAACATAATGAACTTAGTTTAATGTTTAATTCTGTTATATGTACATTTCATTTGAGGTTTGACTGAATTGAGAGAACTAGAAATTTCGCTATCTTCACATGAGCTAATTGCATGTTGTTCATTTTCAATGGAGCGTGCGACTGCTGACTTGAAATGAAAAAATGCATTTAAACTGTTTTCCTTCGTTAACTATTAATTTGTTATTACAGTGATATATAATGAATGTTTAAATTAGTATTGTACATTTTTTTAAATACTTCATGCTTGTAACAAATAATGTACTTTAGCTTCCGGATATATAACCCCCATTTCCATCAGGTTTTTGTCCAGTTTCCCTTATCCATTGAGCAAATACTGAGATGGCCCCTTGTTTTACTTCTGGACGTACATGTAACTTCACTATGAGCACGTTTTGTTGAACTCTCCTCTTTCTTGGAATGGTAGGAGTAGAGGTAAGAGCAAGTTACTATTTTGTTAAATGCGGAAAAATTATATCTGCAGTTCTTTTACCGTTGCAACATTTTTGTTCTATAACTTAGGAACAAAAATATCTATTTTTTTCAAATACTGCTTACCTAGCGGATTTTTAAATTTAATTTTTATTAATGTGTATTAAACTTTTACTTATCTTTTCACTATTTATAGTTAAAATGATGGAAAGAGATTCTGGAACGCAAGACAACGTTTGAAGTTCTCATTCGTCGCACAGTTATTGTTTTTTACTAAATAAATCTAAATCCAAATCTAAACTAATTTCTCCAAAAGATTGTCATTTACCAGGTGGCCGGTGAATGCTGCCACCAGTAGAGGCTACACCTTGAGGGCTGTAGGGCGGCGCCTTGAGAAAAAATGCAGAAAATATTAAACTTGCAAGAAATCAACTCGTTTTAATTTGATCATACCACCAGCGCAATTTTTGTGGACGAATCGAGTTGTAAGTGCCCGATTAAACGACAGATAAATGATTTTGGATGAGTCCTATCGTGGACTATCGCCCGTCCGTCCGCAGCTGATGCATGCGATGCAATGGAAGCGCGAGAAACAGTGGGGGTACTGGGAGTTAGGGGGGGGCAGTGTGCTGCTAGAAGGGTTTTGTTTGGCTGAGTACGCGGCTAGTAACTAAGCTAAGAATACCAGCCCTTTCATCTAATTTCATCAGTTTCTGTTTTGTTTGCAGGAAATAGATTTTAAAAATCCCTTACTTTTGCGTGAGCATAATGTATCTTCCGATATCAATGTAAAGGTTATCTTAAAAAAGGATTAAAATCCCAAAATGAGCAATTTGGTAGTCCACTGCATGCTTTAGTTATCCTCTTTCAATAAATATGTTTAAAGGTGATAGTGATAGTTGAATGTGATAATTCGGACATACTGACCACCACCGCAGTCTGTTTTGCATAACTTTCATGTTTAATCCTCGTGCCAGTTGCTCTGGACTCAGTACCCAGTCAGTCCCTGCGACCTCTACTGACCTGGTTACCTTCCCCACCACCTTTTCATGCCTGGTCTACGATTGCACACTAAGAAGAAGACAAGAAGAGGGAAATGAAATATTCGGTAGAATTCCGACGTAAACTTAAGGTAAAAGCTTGGTGCTCGTGAGCTCTCAAGTTTACGGCTTTACGTATAGGGTTACGGCAATGCAATGTGAATGGTCTCGCATAATAACTAATTTCTAGGTTTTGCGGCTACGTTATGTTTACGTTTAAGTTCGCATTGTGAATGAAAACTTAGTTCATCAGTGCTGTCGAGTTTCAAAATGGATTCGATGGTAGTTCTCAAATTATCATGATTTTCGTGTGCACAATGCAGATATAGGAAGTTAGCTACAATGAACGGTGTATATTTATTTATTTATTTATTTACGTCAAAACCAGTGAAAAACTGTGTGTGACATGCTATGGGGAGAAGTTAATTTGAAATGACATGTATGTCCAGAAGCAAAACAAGGGGCCATCTCAGCATTTGCTCGAGGATCAGGGAAACTGGACGAAAACCTCATCGAGATGGGGATCATTGACCCAGAAGCTGAAGTACAATACTTGTAACAGTTTCTTTACAATTATACAATCCAAATGGTATATAATTCATTAAATGTTATTGTAAAAATTAATATTACTTTCCTTTTGGATGCTCGGTATATTCTCTCATTGTATAGAAACAGTTGTGAAGCAGAAAAGATTTTACATGCGACTTAAACTTTTCAATCGAATTTAACCGTTTAATGCCATTTGGTAAAGTGTTGTAAAATAATGTACATGTATTATATGTTAATATTTTGTTGTTGATACTGTCACCTGATGAATATGACGACTACGTCGGTTGTTGTAGTTATTGACAACGGCGTTTGCTGAAAATATATTCTCGCCCTTAAGTAAGTCATTTTGACAAAAACCACTGATTTTTATATGAAGAGACTAGGCAATGGTAAAATACCTAGATCAATAAAGAGAGGCTTATTATTCGAAAGACGTGGGTGGGATTTGCTTATTATTCGTACAATTCTTTTTTGTAATCTAAAAGTCTGGGAGCTATAAGTTGTATTTCCTCAGAATATTATGCTATATCTCAGGCAGGAATGAACATTCGCGAAATATACACAACGAGCTGTGTCTAGGCTAACAATTTGAAACAATTCTGAAAGCGTAGCATATACAGTACCTCACACTATAAAATTAAACATTACATTTATTAACATATATACGTTAAATAAATATGTATAACAAACGTTTTAAAGCAAAATGTACAGAATAACTACCAACTTGGGAACGATATTGCAAATTCAATATGACCTTTCAACAGGTTCACGTCGAAAGCTGACCTCATTTTTTCTATAGATAGATATTCGTTATTTCTATGTGATGTGAAAAAAATACCTGCCGTCGCGCACTGGAAGTGACTGAAAAAAATTCTAAAATTCCACAATTTTCACGTCGCTAAAAGTCGTTCCTGCGTGATTTGTGCAGCCCTGCCTATTCTGAGAGACTGTCCTCCGAGGGCACTATTTCCAATTCAAGGCAGCGAAACGCTTATCTAATGGCATTCCCCACAGCATTGACACAAGGCCATAGTGCCTCGCGGCGCAGCGTCCATTCTTCCGGGCGCTAGTCCTTGGTCACCGAGAAACAGAATCCCGATGTGATGCAGTGGCGGCACTACGTGAGTCGTTCGCTGAAGCAAGGCGTGCCCGTAGCTTTAGCGAATAAAGCTTTAGCGTCTAAAACTCGCGGATTTTTTTTTCAGTAACTTCCAGTGCGCGACGGCCGCTAATTTCTTTTCCCAGCATGTATAAATTGTGAATATCTTTCAATAGAAAATGAGTGGTGCTAAAACAGCTTCACTTTCTCACGACATTGTTAATGGCTAAGTATTATTATAATAAGACAATTTCAGTCTTACACTTCAACCATGATTTGAACAGTTCTTAAAAACACGAAGCGTGAAAAATACATTCTTATTATTTGCTTTTATTACATTATTAAAATTACTTCACTTTATTAATGTATACAACAAATAATGATTTAATGAAACTCAAAACTAAAACAAGTACAGAATTCGGCAATCTAAGATATTTCTACACCTTGCAAGAATTTAAAAAGAAAACAGACATTAAGTAGTATTAAATAGTAAAAAATAAAATCATAATTCAATTTTTTGATCTAGCAACATTTTGAAACGAAGCCACTGCTCCACACTTGGCGCCGCTTCATCTAGAGCGTCTTAATCCCTTTCTGGATCTGGAGGGGAAGTAAGAGCGAAGTCAGGGGAAGTTGCCCCTGCTCATAGGAGTGCCGGGCTTCCCAAACGGGCAAGTAGCTTGGGCGAAACCTCCGTCAAGCTGGAACCCCCCTTGTTCGAAATTTAAAATCAACTACCCTATAACTTTGCACTAATTATGTACTAGTTTTGTACCAAAATAAAAAAAATTGTACTCAACTATAAACAATAAAAAAACACATCCAAAAGTGGGGATGCTAGCTGGATGCAAGCTAGCACCCCCACTTCTCATAAATTCAAAATCAACTAGACTAATATTATCGACTAATTGTGTGATAATTTCGTACCAAAATATTAAAAAAATTGTACTCGACTATAAACAATTAAAAACGGGTGCCAATTAAGCTCTTTTTAGGTAAATTCACGATTTTTTAAACACATTTTGAGTCAAATTTCAAAGTTGAAATTAATAAAGCAGGTTAACACGAAAGTAAAATTTTACATGAAATAATTTCAAATTTTATCTGCTCCCTAATCAGGGTAATTAATCTCTACAAATCCGAAATATTGGAAGCTGCTCTAAACAAAAGAGTTCTCCACCGCATCCCCATTCTCAGAAATTCCAATTTAACTAGCCTCTAATATTCTACCCTTTTTGTACTTATTTTGTAACAAAATAAATAATATTGTACTAGACTATAAACATTTGAAAAGCGGGGGCCTATGAAGTACATTCCGTCTAAATTCACGAATTTTTAAGCCTGTTTTGAATCAAATTTCGGAGTTAAAGTTTATAATGCAGTTCAACATTATAATTAACTTTTATGTGTAACAATTTCAACATTTTATCTTGTCCCTCAACAATGTTATTACACTCTACAAATCCAAAAAGTTGGGAGCGGCTCCAAACAAAATTGTCCGCCACCGCATCCCCCCTACCCAGAAATTCCAATTTAACTGGCTTATAATGTTCTAATAAATATGTACTAATTTTGTAACAAAATAAATAATTTTGTACTCGACTATAAACAATTAGAAAACGGGTACCAATGAAGCGCTTTCCGCGTAAATTTACCTATCATTATACCAATTTTGAACCAAATTTTGAAGTTGAAATTTATAATGCAGTTTCACCATAGTGAATTTTAACATGTAATAATTTCAAAACTTTATCTGGTTCCTCAACAGTGTTATTACACTCTACACACCCGAAAAATTTCTAGCTGCTCCGTACAAAAGTGTCCGTCGTAGCACTCTTCTTTCCTGACGATTAAATTCAAATAGCTTACAATATTCTACTAAATATAAACTAATTATTTTAAAGAATAAATAATTTTTACTCTACATTTAAACAAGTGGTGACAATAAAGCACTTTTCGTAAATATTTGCGAATTTTAAAACTAATTTGAATCAAATTTCGAAGTTAAAATTTATTACGCAGTTTAACATTATAGTGAACTTTTACATGTAATAATGTCAAATTTAATCTTGTTTCTCAACAGTGTATTACACTCTACATGCAAAATCGACACGGTAGTTTCGACTCAAAATAATAAGGAAGTAAATAGTACGAATAAGTCTGTTTCTTTTTTAACACCATTAATTTTCTTTTGTAGAAATAAATTACTATCTCGTTACAGCTAGTCCTAATATTTACGTTCTTTGCACTAGAAGTAAGAGATACACTTCCCACAAACGTTTTTAAAACGAATAGATCCGAAAAATATTATGATAAATAGGCTAATACACCTGTTTAGTAATATTAAATATTATATTTCTTTTCAATCATCCAATTATAAATAATAAAATAAAATGAGCATTTTTGCGGTTATCTTGGTAACAGCCCTGCTGTTCACTCTCTGGAAAAGCGGTAGCCAATCGCTGCACCGCCTCCTGTTCTGCCCAGCGCTCGAACCCGCCCAAAACTCGCTCATTTCGTGTCGGGTTGTGGAGAGGTTATTTTTCTCGAAGTGACTGTGGTTAGATTTTTAGTGTTCGTAGTTTCTGGAACAAATACGTGTGACGTGTAAATAGGATATCCAGAGCAATTCAAAGCCGATTAATATTTCTGCAAAGTGGGTGTGAAAGAATATTTAAATAGGAAATTCATATCTTCAAATATTTCTGTGAAGTGTCGCGTGAAAAGTTGAGTAGCATTGATGCAGATCTTTGATAAGTGATTTACGTATCACAGGTATACAGTGTTGTGAAGTGATGGGAGAGTTCTCAAGAATTGTGGAAATCGTGCTTGGTGCGCAAGTGTTAGGGCTCAAATGAGCCGTTACGTTTCTAAGAAATGCATGTGCAGGAAAAGTGCTTGTGAAACAGAAGTGTGTGGTGACGTACTTTTGTGCTTCGTAGCTGGACTTCTCACCACCGTGGCCTTGGTCTTCACGACGCCATCTCTACTCGTCGTTCCTAAATTTCCCTTGTTCCCGCCAGGTGGTTAAAAAACGTTTAAAATCTGGAAAGCGTAGTTGCACTATTTTAAGGTCGAATAGTCATTAAGCAAACGTAAAGAGAAGTTTCTTTTCATAGCCGTATATGCAAACCTTAATGAAAACTGTAATGGGTAAAATATGTACGCAAATCAATAGTGCATGTGCAACATTGTGCATGTTAAAACAGTAAAATTATCAATCGTTTAAAACATACATATTATATATTATCCTAGTTTTTCATTATTTTAAATTAGAAAATATTTTGCAGTTTACTTTGAAAGAATTTTAAATCGCTGAAAATCATTGATCAGAGACAAGCATGTCAAATACGAACTAGGAATGTAGTAAATAGAATTGATTCAACAGGTTAAGATTTTAGAAAATCAATAAATTACGTTTAATTAGAACATTTGCGTATTGTTTTCAATCGTTCAGAATGAGCAGGGATAACAGCCTACAGTTGTTAGAGTAGAGTAGGTTCCAAATCACAGGGCAGGGTAGCATAGCACCCCTGGCAGAAGAGGAGCAACGCTTTGGCCTGACGCCGGTGGAGACTGGAATCGGTGAGTGTTCTGGGTGGAGCCTGTCCGTGCCCTTCGCAGCGCCCGCGGCAGCCTAAAGGCGAGGCCGCTTGCGTTCCTTCTCCCGACTGCACGACGGATGACGCAGGTCAAACCACACTCACAAAACAAACTTACTATGATGAAGAGAAATAAGAAGAGTAAATATAAACATGAAAATAAACAGCATAGTATATATGCCGAGTATAAACTAGCTTCCTTACATGCACACATTTGTAGTTGGGGAGGGATAATTCTTCCTCGTGCAGTCATTGGCTCCGCTCAGATAATGTTAGATGGGGTATTTGTCCGCCTTTAGTTTAATATATTGCTGGGTTACTGCAGTCTCGTTTACTGAAATGCACTTATATTATCAAAACATATGAGTAAATTTAAATGTAAGAGTCGTTATTGAAAGTTATAGTTAATGTTGTTAAACTAATTTCAATGTTAATTAATATTAATTTTTAATTTAAATAAAAGATCAAGAATATTTAAGGTCATTTTTGCTTGCATTTTATTTACATTTAAAGATGATTGTACTACAAATGTTGCTTGGAATATAAAATGGTTTCCTAGTTCAATATTAGCATGGGCAAACGTAGGAAAGAGGCTGCAGAGCCCGGATAGTCTGTAATAAGACTGTTTGCTTAGCCATATTATGGGATCCACTCCTGTGCTGGATTACCGCTTTTGTATGCTATGCATTCAGTCATAGAGAAATTGGGGACATTGTCAGGGCGGGAAACTTATTGAGCTGCGAGATGGCATTACACCTCGCAATTTGCATTGGTGTGAATGGCAGGTGACCTCCCTCTGGACTATAGAGTTCGTAGGTTGTGTTCAGCAGGGAAGGCCACGTGCCCAACTGTTGGTTTAGGAGGGACACGCCTACAAGGCCTACAGGGCAGGGTGGGTAGGTTAAGTGCTAGGGATGTATTCCAATTCAATTTTGTATTGAACTTGCTTTCAAATGTTTACGACGTTCCTGTACATAATTTTTGCAATGTAAAGGTAAATCAAAATACATAATGAATTGGTATACGCCTTCCTACCTTAAGGAAAACTGAAGAGCTGCCCATCGTTCAGTCGTCCTTGAGTAGGAAACTTTAGTTGGCGGACAGCACACTTAAAACAGGGTGGTATTTTTTTCGAAACTGCTGTGAAGTTCTGGGTGTACATATTAATGAAATAAACACAAATTAATTTTTCCTTACAGAATTGTAAGTCCGCGTGAGATGTGGCAAAATAAAAATTGTAAAGTCCATGTGTATACATGGCAAGAATACATAAATTTATATTAATGTGAATAGGGCTATTTTCCAAGAAACGTTTCTTGAACACTCTAATATACACTAAATAAACCAACCCAATAAATTGTCGATATATAAGTTTTAATAGTTCTTACTTTGAACTATTTTTACTTACTTTTTAACTTTTCTTCTAATTCTGCTTATTTTTCAGCTCTAATTCTGCTTATTTTTCAGCTCTAATTCTGCTTATTTTTCAGCTCTAAACTTCTATGGCTTAGTTTTCAGCTGTGCTAATGTCACTGCTTATGTTTTCAGCTCTAATTCTGCTTATTTTTCCAGCTCTAAATTGCTGAACTTATTTTCAGCTCTAATTCTGCCTGTAGATATTTGTCAGCATCTAATTCTTGCTTATTTTTATGTGTCAGCACTAATTCTGCTTATTTATCAGCTCTAATTCGTAGCTTTATTTTTCATGCGTCTACATCTCTGCTTATTTTTTATAGCATTATGTACATTATGCCAAACATTGTTTAAAATAACTTGTAAGAAAATGTGGAAAAAGAAGATCTAGCAATAGACACGAAAAAAAGAGTAAAGAATTACGCGCGCTAAGATTAATTTCCTTATACGTGCGCGTGGCGGAATAATGTAATCAATACAAGATTTACAGAGTTAGGTTTGAACTCTGTAGAAGTATGTATTGATTTTGAGAAAAAAACAGACGTCTGTGCCAGTAACTTTACTGTTTCAGGTACTCTTCAATGTGATCGACAGACGTAACAATCTTACAAGACTAGCAAAAAACCTGGGCTTACCGAATATGGATCTGTATTCAGATAAGACAAAGATGGGAAAGAAGTGAGCTATCTCGGGTTTCATCTGTGTGAAATGTGAAAAATAAAAGGTGTAAAGACAGCGGTTTGTATGGTGACATGGGTTAGTGACTATTTAGATTTGTTTTAAATCTCACATCCGTCAGATTATCCGCAAATCTGTAGTAAACAGATGTATTTTTTTTATTCAGGAGCAAAATATTCTAGTTTTAAAATGTTGCTAAGCACACTTTATTGGTACTTTCATTAATAATTGAAAAGTGTTCAGGTAAACAGGTTTGGTAGGGGTTCTGGAGCTACAGAAAACTTGCCCAATTTGTATTAACAACTAAAACCTGCCTTTGAAAGTAAATGCATTATTCACACTGAAATTAAAGTAAACATAATTTGCAAAAAGTAAATTGAAATTATATAAAAAAGAAAATTAAATCATAAATGAAAGGTTTATTTTTAGCAAGTAAGAGTGAAAAAAATAAAATGTATGTAATATTTTCTTTTTTGTTGCAGGTCCTGAGTAGTCGCGGACTATGATGTACAGAACAAATATAGTAAGTTCTGACTGGTCTAACTTCGCTTACTCGATCTTCTCAAAGATCTCGGGACATCCCGCCCCCTTCCATTCACATTCTTGAAATCCTCTCACGCTAGTGTTAAAATTTCATGAAAATATGAAACTTTGCCACGTATTTTTTGAAGCATTAGTCTAATTACATCAAAGTTTGAAATACAAGTAATTGAGCAAATTGCAACCGCGCAACATGCCACAAATGTTATTTTTTATTTTTCAAAAACTAAGATAGCTATGCAAAATTCAATGCAAGAAATAAAACTTGCCTTAATATTCATTAAATTTTCAGTTTCATTTCATTGTGAATGACAGAATGCAAGAAGTTCTATTTTAAAATCCTGAATATCTCACTTTTGTCAGGATTAGACATTTTCGATAGTTTCGTAAACTGAGGTGAAAGACGGGCATACGCAATATTCCTACTTGCATTATTATTCAAACTCGTAACGATTTTTGTAAGATTAATGAAGTCATTTAAAAATCTAAAGTAGATGTACAAATTGGATTAAACATGTGTGGAGGAGTGTTCAAATTGTTCAAATTTTTAAAATTTTACTATTTAATTAAAATCGAAACTATAAATATTTATTATTTATAAATGTACTTTCCTTTATACAAGGAGAACGTTTAGAGAAAAATTGCGACCATTTTACGAAAATGTTTAAAAGGTTACATAGGCTTCATGCCCATTGCCTCCAAAATTAAATCAAGAGAGGTGTACCATGGCACCCCGCGATGCCACCGCAGTACCTAGGTTCTAGTAGCGGTGCCGAGAAGTCCTAGCTTCTAGTCCCGACAGTCAGGATTTTCGACACTAGCTAGGTAGCTAGGTCGAGTTCTGTCGCTGTCTGTAGAATTCTAGCGGTCTACTGGTCTGATGGGTAATTTTCCGTGATTTATTCGATCAATACCAGGCAAATGTCTAGTATTGATAGACTGAAGTAGTACCCTAACAAACAGGCCACGGACCGCACGCAATTTTTCCTTCCCGTTCCTTGTCCTATCCTACCCCTCACGTATACACACTTCCTAGCACTACACTACCACAAATGCCGGGAGACCTGTGGGGAACGCCGAGCTCCCGCCTGGGGCGGTTGCCCGCAGGTGGGAGATACTTTGTTGGGCGGTTCTCGTAGGGGCAGAACCTTGTTGGGGCGGCTGGGACGGTTCCCCGTTATCCAACGGTAAGTCTGCTGCGGAGGTCACCCTCGCGCAGTGGAAGATCACCGACCCTTCCCGAGCAAAAACACACCAAACTTACGGGACTAATGACGTCAGCAGTTGGCGCACCCGGAATCGCTAATAATCGAAAAATTAAAATACCTTAATTATCCCCGGAACGGCCAAACTAGATCTTGCGTATGTCTTGTTTACATTTACATTCATAGGCTTCTAATCTGACAGGCCTGACACGGACGAACATATCAAATTGCGTGAATTTTAATCACCTGATAATATCTTAACTGTATTAGAATCAGCGTTAATATACATTAGTCATAGCTGTGATCATTAAAGTTCTCATTCCCATAATACAGTGTAGGGGAATTAACAACCAGCAATTCTGAATATACTTCTAGATCATGCAAACAAAATTTTTGGGAATGGGATTTGATTGACTTCTAAATCTATTATTCAAATTTAAATAGTCTAACTTACCACGCATATTTTCAAACAAAATTTTAAAAAGTTTTAGGTCGCTTTACAAAACTTGGACATATAGCGACCACCGTGATTGTTTTAACTGTAGGAAGAACACATAAGGGCAACACGAACACACACAAACCCATGCCGAGGCGGGATTCGTCCCCACGGCCGTTCCAGCTTGTGTAGATTTAAGTTGGTAGAGATGGGTGGCAAGAGGAAGTGGGGAAGGGATGGAGACGGGGAGGGGTAAGCGAGACTCCTTTACGACTTTCTTACTGGAAGAGAGAGAATGCTAAATGATGAATAAGTTTGGATACTCATACGTTCAAGCAATAAATTTCTGTACTCGGAGGAAACTAGTATAACTGAGAAAACTGAAATCGATAACTATTTAACTGATTTGGACGTAAAATTAATTCAAAAAGATGAAAATGTTGAAAACTTTACAACATTCAGATTTTTCAAGAAAACTTGGTTTGGGCAGATAGGTTGGAAACCTTGTGAATTGGGAAAGTTCTGTTTCAAGAGTTTAACATTTTTAAAAGTGATTTACATTATCTTTTAAAGTAAACTCTTCAAATTGGTTACAAAACAATATTAACTCAGGAATCGTTGCTATTGCTTATTTCATCGAAGGATTTTGCGTGACCCAGATAGCGTCCTAGAAGTCTGTATATTTATGAATGTAATAGCCTACTAAGAGAATGGTTAAACATTTATTCTGGCTCTTGGAGATATTTCTTCGTACTTAATATCGGAGTAAAATTGTTTATATTTGTTAAAAAATATATTAGGAAGTGCCACTTTCAACCAAAAATATAGAAAAGTTTTTATAAAACACATTTTTGTAAATTCAGGAAACGTGCTTCGAAGGCTTCAATGGAAATTCCATATTAATCATTCCAATAAAAAATGACACGGTGGAGAAATTTGTATATATTTTGTAAAGTTTCTTGTCCTAATATATTGGGTTTTGCAGAAATAATTCACCATAAACAATATTTTTCAACATAAGTATTAATGCTGTCTACATCCCTTCTTACGATGTAAAATAAGACAGGGTTAAAAACGTTGTTCTTCAGCTCTGAAAGTTAGTCTTCATGTACTACTGACGCGGGAAACTTCATTAGTCAAGGAAGTAATTAAAAACTTGAATTTCCTAAAATTGGTTCAATAGCTTTTTGAAAATGTGAAATATTTCTTGATAAGTTGCTTTCGCATTTTGTCAAGTACTGTTTAAAAACGATTATCAAAACATTTCCGAAATGATTTGAAATGACATTCGCCTTACGGTCATTCAAAACATTAACTTTGGATGTTATAATGTTAAATTTCTTTCTAGACTCTCATTAAAAATTAATAGAATTGAATTAGCATTGTAGACACAGCGCATGAATACGTGGTACATTAAAAAGTTTGCTATGTATAAAAGTGAATTCATACGGTAGAATTAACTAATATTCCGGAAAATGCGAATGTGGGTTGGCAATTAATCTTATGATAAAAATTGCTTTAATTTTAGTTCTACAACAGTTCACAAAACTATTAATATGCTTTTTCCAAACATGAAAGTTAATGATTTTGTGTGTAATATTTAAATTCGGAAAATTTGCACTCGAATATTGCTTCGGAAAATTATCTGAACTTTTTTCTACAGAGGATACAACGCTGATGGACCTCGACTCATTAACATTATTAATAATATTATTATTGATGTTAATAAAGTTAATATTAGGATTGTACCGATAGCTCTTAAAACAATGATTTATGCTAGTTATCATACATTCACACAGGTATTTTCTGAAAGTTTCGTCTTCACAAAAATGATTGTCTGTTTTTCTGTAACAAGTTTAAAAACCAAAGAAATGAAATTTGTGAAATTTTGTAAGGGAATTTGTCAAATACATCTTTGCTGTTAGAAAACATTAACTAGTGCTGAAAGCATTTTAAGAATCTTGTGGCTAAGACAGTTTTGATATTCGGAATTTCGTTGTTTCAGATGATTGATGAAATGTTTCAGATAAGAGGGCCCGTGGTCTGCTACATACTACCATACCACAGCTTCAGTGAAGGTGTTGATCTTAAGAGGCCTCAACGGCAATCCAAAAAACGAAAATAAAGTATTCGGCATCTCATGGACGAGGACTTACTCTTAGTAGAGGTGTGGTGCCAGCAGCATCTTGCAAACGTGTGGGATGGAGACGGCAAAAGTGGAAGTGTTCCGGAGGTTCACAGCAGAAGAGTACCGAAATAGTGCTGAAGGAGATTGAAGGTTCGGGTCGGGTCTTATAAACATGTATACGTAAACTTTTTGAAGGGTTTGAAAAGGGATTACTGATGAATGATGGTAATATAAAACATTAATAAAAATGCTTATTTAAATGCCAACTAGTTTAATCATACCTTAGGTTTTTGTATGACAATATATTTGCATTGAAGTTAAGTACAACGTAAAACAAAATGATCGAATTGCTTGGGATACATAAAATGTAACGTTCAACTTTTCAGACTTACTTCGTCTTTTGTCCATCAACCTAGAATTATTTATTTCTATCATACATTACGTGCATAGCATAGCATAGCATAGCATAGTAACAATCGTACGAGAATAGAAGAGATTGTGCTGTGCTGTTGGTCAGATCTGTGAGCTGTCAGTTTCTTTCCATTACTCTTCTCACATTGAACGTCGCTGTTCTTGCTCTTGCCAATATTCTGTGGCACGTAAACGAAAGGGTCGTAAGCACAGTGTTCGGGGCTTCGGTGCGTTCAAAAATGACAAAGCAAGCATCCTTTACTTCCAATTTGGAAAATGAGATTTTAGTGGACGTAGAAGAGTTTCAACAGACAATTTGACAAGGTCGCCAATGGCCTTAAATATTGAAGAGCTCATTAATCTTATTAAACATTCTCATATTTCTGCCATAAATGGCTATTAAGACATATGAACGCTGTTCCTAGTTCCTGGCCTTGATTTTTGAACGCTGTTACACTTGCAACGCTTGCGAAAAAAAGTACGAAATAATAACGCACAATTTTAAAGTGAGCGTTGCTTTCTACCTAGAGCTACGATGTAGGTAGAGCCTTTTCCCAAAACAAATTCACTCGAAAAAGTAATTTTTCACCCCCGTATGTCCTAGACGTTAGGATCAATATAAATGAATTTAATTTTAATGGTCTCGTAGTGTTTCGTATAGGAATAAGTTTCCAAAATCGATTTACCAGCAAAGGTCAATAAATATTCGTTATCTTAAGATTCAAAAGTATTTTACTTTTCAATGTAACACATCCGTAATTATAAATTGTTGTTCAAATATATTGAATTGGATTTCCAGAAATAAGTAGAAATTAAATTCAGGAGTTTTTTTTTATTTCACTTAGTTAAAGATTGGATAAATCAGAGACAAACGTTTGTAGTGTTTCGCCATTATTGATCGAATAAAAACGTATTAATGAGTATGTAATAGCGATTCAGAATTTTAACGTAATTCTGTTTCAAATATTAATAGGTTTAGTTATCTTTGACCTTTTTTGTTTCAGAAAGTCCGCAGGAGCAGCTTTGAATCATGCGGTGAAGATGTACGAAGAACGTAACTGAAAATGTAGAATTTGTATTAAGCATGTATTTTAACATTGTATAAAAAGTTCGTTGCAGGTTTCGAAATGCCAAACTTTTGTTAATTTCAATGCGATAGTTCTGAGTAAATAGATTTTGTTTAGAATATTTGTTATTTTAAGAAAGTCGCGCTAAATCTTAACGTTCCTATGAACGTAAAGTAACTGGAAAAAAGTAGAAGCGTTAAGAAATCTGCAACTACTCTAAACTAATATTTATGTACCTGGTGCACCAGTTTGGTTTTTAAAATTGTTTGAGAGAAGTTTCAAAATGTAAAAAATTGTATGATTAGATTTTTGTGGCAAATTTCATTATTTTCTGATCATTTGTAATTAATTTTGTGATTGAATTGTACGAAAGTTTTGCAAAGGAATTTTAAAATGGCTTAAGACATTACGATGTAATTTTGTATTCAGATATGATGGGAAAATATAAGAGCGTCACTGACCGTATGGAAATGTTTTTTCTTTGTAAAGAATTCTCAACTACCATCTCCCTAAAGGTATAACTATGTTCCTGACATCCTACACTTGAGTAAAATTTATATTGTTTTGTAACTATGGAGAATACAATTTACTTTAGTTTCTTGAAACGTTAATTGAAATTGCAAAATTGTGTAAATTTGCAATTTACTAACGTAAATTTAGAATTAAGTTCTGAATTTAAATGTTCAATATTCACTTCTACACAAAACCCAAAAATCTGAACAAATCAAACAGGAATGGAAACCATGAAGGTTAGTATTTTAAAGTACACGTGGTAGTATGGCAAATTTAATATTTCTTGAGGTATAAATTAAACGTAAATAAAACATAACATCGCTAATGTAATTTGATAAGTTGAGAAACGCTCAGGAAAGGAAAATTAAATAGGTCACAGCACTATCGAAGAGGAATTTATATTACCGGCAACGCACGTCGTAGATTAAAAAGGTATATTTTGTGGAACGGCAAGAGTTCATGAGCAGTTTCCTGTTTTTTTTTCTTTCTGCGACGCAAGTTACTTAACGCGCGTCAACGCAACTTTCGTGAACAGCAGATCTAATACATACTTTACGCTGTGAAGCATTTTTTTTCTTCAAAAGTTGCCGAAACCCATTTTTCAAATTTTTGTTTTATCGCCAAGAAATTTAAAAAATGTAAATGTATAGCGTATAGATGGTGACACGCTTTCCGAATCTAGCGCAGTTTCAACCGTGCAAATGGGATGAATATAAGCGTTGTAAAGCAAAATTTGGCAAAATATGTCCTGGCGTCCCCAGGTCGTGCTGTCGCCTCCTTTCATATTTGATGAAAGCTAAATGAGTCTTTCGATTAAATCCCATACGTTTTCCTATTAGTTATGTGGTAAAATCTCTCCAAGGACGTCCTTTTGTTAAACAATTTAGTTCTATTATTAAAATACCATAGATAGTAACGAGCCTTTTATTTAATTTTTTTGCGCAGAGGTTTATCGACAATACTAGTTAGAATTGAAAGTATAGTATTTAGTGGGCCTAACAAGCTTGTTCCATGCTCCATGGTTAACTTCTTGCATCTTGTGATCTTCTGCTCCATGAGTTACAAATGAATTAAAAGTTGTTATGAAAGAACCTCTACGCACAACCATTTTAAATATATTAAAACATTATAATGAAAAGAATTAGAAAAGACTTGGAAATTTTGAATAGCAACAAGCCAGAAACTCTAATATTCTTTCTTATCACGATATTTTTCAAGCAAATTGTATGGAGCATGGAACACGTTGAAAAATATTGGAATTTGAGAGCTAGGTCAAATAACAATTCATTCGATACTCCCTTAGATGACCTTAATGACTTTTTTGCATCCCCTGTTCATGAAATAGAAAAGTCACTGCAGATGCTGGAAACATAAGCACCTCTCTCCGATGATGGTCTGTTTCCACAATGAACATTGCGAAGAAGTCGAAAAATAGTTAATGCAAAGCGTTTGATCCTCAGGCTTTTTGTCGCCGCTCGGTAATTAGAACCCTCATAACGCCCTTGGCGAATAAATAACTTTTTCTTTGACCACTAAATATTTCCCCAAAATTTAGAAACTTGCTTTTGTACTACGACTACTTCTAACATGACCAAAATCCCCGTACCCTTATGATTACCGACCTAAAAAAATACTATCAACATTCCCCAATTTCCTTGAAGAAAATATATCAGCAAAGAGAATCATTATAAAAGACTTTCTCAATTTTTGCCAAATTTGTCATTTTCAGTAATGGTTTTAAAGTATGAAAGTTGTTTTTGCACAACTAATTAGCAACAATAATAGCGACAATTTCCCACGTAAACGTTTTTCATTTGATATTAATTATTGGTAAATATACACGGAAAGCGGCACCCGTTATCTAATTGTTTATAGTCGAGAACAACATTATTTATTTTGTTAGATAATTAGTTCGTATCCAGCAGAAGAATATAGGCGAGCTGATTTTGAATTTCTGCGAAGGGGGGCGCCATGGCTGACACTTTTGTTTTCAACCGCTCGCATATTTTCGTGTTTGTAGGCTGTAATATCTATGTTGAGGGACTAGATAAAATTTCGAAATTGTTACATGTAATAGTTTAATGTGTTGTTAAACTGCATTATTAAATTCAACTTTGAAATTTGACTCAAAATGTTTTTAAAAAAATCGGAAAATATACGTGAAAAGTGCTTCCTTGGCACCCGGTTTTTAATATCATAGTCGAGTACAATTTTTTTAATATTTTGGTACAAAATTAGTACATAATTAGTAGATAATTTTAGGCTAGTTGATTTTGAATTTATGACGCAAAGCTACCACCCCCACTTTTGGATGTGTTTTTTTTTATTGTTTGTTGTTGAGTACAACATTTTGTATTGTGATACGAAATTAGTATATAATTAGTGAAAAATTATGGGGTAGTTACGGATGTTTGTGCGGGCGCGGTTTGGCATGCCTGCTCCAGGCTGCCTGCGAGGCGCCACGCCCAAGGCTATGGTGAGCACCACGACGTCCAGAGCCAGGAGCGCTCGAATATATAAATTAAAAAATGGAACCAAAAATAGAGATTCGCGATGTATTTGTTTCGAAGTCATTTAGAAAGGAGAAAAACAATCGATCATCCCTTCTCAATTAAATTTTCCGAAGGGCCGTTTATTCTTAACATCATAGCTAGAAAGAGGTCAAGATTTAACAATTGCAGGATGACATGAATTTTCCCCAATAATCGGGGTTATCTAATGATACAAAAAAATACTATCATAATTTCCATTTTGTCACAGAGAATTCTTTTACGTGTGGCCAACAGCAATAGTTCTGCTGGTCGTTCATCGAATCAGTCCCAAATATGAAATGAGAATCGAGAAATCTCAGCCTGACGACTCTCAGCCCATACTGATAAACGTGAAATTTATCTCTATGTAATAAATCCGACCTTCAACAAGTGGTAACTTTCCGTCCCCAAACTCAATGTGCGTACTAGACGTTATTACATTGTTTACATTTGACATTAAAACTTCAAATGCAACCTTCGCGTTTAGCTAAGATAAGTTTTATCATTAACGGACGGCTTACAGAACTGAGATGGAGATCAAATTCAAATATGTTAATAAATAATATTGTTGGCAATGACGAAGCATATAATTATTTCATTGGAAATGACAACAAAACCTCACCAAAATACCAACATTCAAATATGTTTCCAAACTCAGGAGTAAAAATGTCTAGTTTTCAAATGTTGCTAACCTTGCTTTGATGATACTTTTGTTCATCGTGCAAATATGTACGTATAGTAAAAGGATCGGGAAATGATTCTGTAGCTTAAGAAAACATGCATAGATTTATACTTCTCCCACAAACGTCAATAGTTTTTACTGGTTTTTGATCAAAATAAATTTTAAGAAAATAATCAAATCAAAGAAAATAACGTATACGAAGAAAAGAGTGCAGCATGATCAACTAATAAAGCAATGATCCAGAGACATTTTAAATCACTTTCTAAATATGTTTGAACTGTAGAAACTATCGTTTTTCAGGCTAAGATTTATTTATCTTTTATTATTTAAATCATTACCAGCCTTGTACCTTTGTAATAATTTCAATATTTTTCAATTGGATTGATTAAAGCAGTGAAATTGCCTGAAATATGTGGTGTTCATATATATTAATTTATTTTTATACTGATATAAGGTAATATTTTTTGTCTGCTTTGGTAATTCTTCTCATAGCCTTTTAAAAAGTTTGTAAACCTATTCTACGTTGTAAAGTGTAGCCACACTTCAGGGTATTTACATAATTATATTTTTAATTCATGTTTTAGGACTAATTGCTGAATATTAAATTTCCAACTGATAATTTACTTTTTCTGGTTAAGTTAAGAGATTTATGTCTTCTACCAAGTTGGAAGTATTCAGTAATTGATTCTAAGTCAACTTATAGTGCAAGATTAGTTTATAACACTTTCTTTGTTTTTTATTTTATGTTTTGGGGGTGATTACTGAATGTTCAATTACCAAGTTGAATTTATTTTTTGTACTTAAGTTAAAATCTTTATGTGTCTTCTACCTAGCCAGAAGTATTCATTTTTAAGTTGATTTATACTCCTAATTCAGGTCATAAAACCCTCTATGTGTTTATTTTCTGTCAAAACTGAAAATATTTCTGTATTATGCTGTACTTTAGCAACCCACTGCTAGAGTGCGGGCATGTCGTACTCATTATCGATAATTTTCTACTGTCAATTGTCAATTGTAAACCACCAATCTCACACATAAATTACGCTGGTATTTTGATAATTGCGCTGCGCGGTTTAGGCCCTCGGAATGATACTTGTAGCCAAGTTTTCCTGTGCTCCTGTCCGCTCGCTGCTTTAAGCTCTTGATGCGAGATTTTTCACATTTCTGTTGGCATTTTTTCTCTTTATCCGTGGCCCTCAGTCACGTTAATTTATATACTTATTGTCACGTTTTTAACTGTTGATCTTACTCAATCTGTTTGTCCCTTGCGTTACTTTTAATTTTCTTGGATGCCGCTCACTCCGAGCGCCTTTCAAATTTCCTTCGTCGCTTTGCTGGACGCGGCCCAAGGGTTGTGTATATACATACTTTTTTTTATAGGAACATCTTTTAATGAAAGCTTACTGAAATAGATGGTAAAAATATTTTAATTGTAAGTAGTCTAATAATTATTGAAGTCTGCTTAAAATCGGATTCGCGCTGATATTGTGGAATGCGTTCAACCTGTCTATTGTAATTAATATTATTTACTAGGCTGCCCGGGTGACGCCGCGTCCATGGCGAAGGTGCCGACGTTTCGGTTGCCATTCTGCGACCTTCCTCAGGGCGTAATGCCCTGAGGACAGCCTAGTAAATACTGACTCCGGCCGCGGAAGCCTACGCTCTCGTAATTAATGTTGCTTGTGTGTGCTCCAGCATTATTGTAATGTACCTCGCGTGAGGCGGCTCTGCCTCTCGCGTATTTGTGCCCTGCATTTAATGAAATGTTGATGTATGATACAGAGCAGAGCACATTTTGTAAGGGTTTTGCCAGGAGTTGCGAGGGCGCGAGCTAGCATTGCTCCGCATCTTCGCACACTGGAGCCCTGAAAGCTGGAGCAGGCTCTTGTGTTTCGCCTTCTGCAAGCTAGCAGCGCTCATCCTGCTCCATAGCGTGGCGCCCAAAAAGGCGTGCTGTCGTCGCTCTCTCATTTCCGGAGCAGAGCGCCACCCAGCTGGTGTTGCAACCTAAGAGAGCGCTTGCGACTTTCTAAATTGTTGGAGCGTGCCCCTTATTGGCGCGCCCATTGCGACATTTGGTACAGGTGAACGCAAAATTAATAATTGTAAATTTTGGTAAAGAACGTAATCCAAGCAGACAAAGAGTATTGACACTAATGGCTATTGTACATTGTCTATATAAGGTGTTTCCTATAACGAGTCAGGTTCTAAATGTTGGAATGGGCATTTGAAGCTCAAATTGTAATTTCTCTGACAGTGGCATTTCTCATGTTTGTTGTTTATAGAAAGTTTATCGGATGAAAGGAAATTTTGTCAAGTTTGCTATTGTGCGCATCTCTTGCGCGTAATTCAGCGTTAATTATTGATATTTTTTTGTAAAGGACCAAATTGTCGTTTGAGGTTTAAAGAGAGTTATTCCTCAATTTGGAAACACTAACAATTGTGTAATTGTACGCACTCCGTACAAGTAACTGTATAAATTATTGTTTTTTCTGTAAAACGGCAAAGTTGTCGTTTCACTCCGCTCACTCCTAATTCGGGTTTGGGTTAAAGGAGAATTCATTAATTTATTTATCCATTTCTTTACAGGACAAAGGGGCAATGTTTGCATGTCACTTGTGATGTATGTGCACTCTTGATGTATTTTTTATAGACCCAATGTACCCGTACTTTGGAAATTTAAGTGTTCTATTTAATATTCTTCCTTTGGAAATGTATTGCCATTCAATAAAGGTAAACTGTTTTGAAACTTTGATATACTATTTTTTTCTACCATAGAAACTTACCTGTGTACCACGTGTGCCCTTGACCCGATTCCTGCTTTCCGATTTTCAGATATTTATTCTTCGGATAGGCCCTCGTGCCAACTGCTGAGAGGTTTTGTGTTACTTCGAGCTTTGCCAGTAGATGTCCACCACAGTCTTTTAACTATTGCCTTTTTAGGCTGGCCACCGTGAAATTTATTTAATGGGCCGCTTTTTATATCTAATAGAAAGGTCTGCAGAAATATGAGAAAAATAATTGGTTTCACCCTACCCTTGCGCTCTGCTCCTCTCGCCCTCGATATTACGTTATGACCTGGATTTGAACTTCATGTGATAGTTTTAGAAACTGGTCAACTAGCGAACATTTTCGACATGCGATTTGCATTGATATACGATAAATCCATCCTTCGCACTTTTCAGTTATCCCCACGTAATTCCAGAGCATATGGGATCGAAGCATACATCAGTGCAAAATTTAAATCTAGTGAAAGCCAATGAATTACGAATTAGATGCAATATTTTTCCATATTTGGCCGCGTGATGTAGAACTTCCTCTGGGAACAACTGCCCTTCAACCACTAATTTTTATAATTATTCTTATATTCAAAGAAAATGACGTAAAGGAATGACAAAATTAAAAAAATCACGGCTACTTGCAGAAAATAATTTTACCATTTCTTTATTATATTTTCTCTCTTTTCATAACTTGTCGATTGTGCAATCGGTCATCAAAACCCAGAAATTCTATTATTCTGCACATAAATGCTCAATACATAGATCCTAGACGGTCATTGAAACATGTTCAATTACAATAATCTAGGGAAATCAAAATGAACTATGTGTGCCGTCCACAACACAAAGCCCTCGCGCAAAGGCGGGTGGTCGCTCCAGCCGAGTGCTCCCTGCGCACCCACATCTGCCCACCCGGACCGCCGGTCTCCCCCGACCCGGCGGCCACCCACACTTTCCCCGAAGGGGGGACAGACTCTCCGTAACCAGCGAACTGTGCGGGACGCCTGCATTCCCGCTTCGCCCGGGAGAGGAGCAGCTCTGAGGTTGACGCAAGCCGCAGCCTCTCATAATCAGGTATTCGGCAACGCCGTGTGCCCATGGACGTGTAGTGCGACCAACCTTCACGACGTCACCTTCACGGTGATGAGTTAACATAGAAGTAACGAACAACCATTTTGTGTCATCCGTTGAAACTAATTTCTGTACAATTAATATATTTCATTTGACATATGCCATCCCACACATTTTGTCATCCTCCAACCTTAAACAGCGCCATCCCTCCCCCCCCCCCCCCCGGGAGATTACGAAAGTCTCTAAAAGTTAGATTGAATGCATTTTGGAATTATTTTGCACCAAATCTCTTTGTTCTTGATGAATAAGAGGAGCATTCCACCCATATATAATGGTAGCAAAATAATGTAGCACTCACTGGCCAAAAGGAGTGGAGGGAGGGGGCAGGAAGGGAGGACATAATCATGGCGACAGTCGCCAGTCAGTCACCGTCCCGGACACTTCGCCCGAGACCTCGCCACTGAAGATGCCCACCGCAGTCGTGGGCGAAACGTTTGGCATCTCAGAGCCAATTGGACCACGGCCCATCAGCCCGGAAGACATGAAGAATAAAAATAAAATTGTTTTATATATAATACTGAATAAAGAATACCTTCAACTAATACTTAAAATGTTGTTTTTAAGATGCGTGTATTGTTCTTCGAACAATTTAAGAATCTTAAAAACATTTGAAGTAATTATTCAGTCTTCCTTGACAGCTTTCTACTCTTGAAGTCCAATAAAATTATCCATGAGAGAATACAGGATCGGGTAAGTACAACCCTACTCTTTGCAATATTATTTAACTTTCCTGGATTTTTTATGAGGATAGAGGGGGTTTTGGGAGGTCAGGGCGCCAGCTTGATGGGGTGCGAAAATAGAAAAATTATTTGTATACTAAAAATAATTGGATTATTTTCTGCGTTCTTAGAAAGAAAGAAGCTCAAGAAAAGCAATTACGAGCCAAAAATAATAAAACTAATAGTTTCACCTTCGGGTAAGAAATACCATTTGTTACCATTAGAAACCATTCAGTGGACTTACGCTTCACTCAACATCCCATCGCATCTCTTAGGTACTCGGAAATGTTGCTCAAACGATGTTTACGTATTGAATATCTTAGCGACGGACACCTTAATTTTAATAACTAACTATGTATTATTTACAATATGAGTTTACAGCAGGGCATTGATGTACAGACTTCCAGATGCACCAATATTTAAATCGTGCGTTTGGACTGTGATGGTTGGCAGTAGCTGAGTGACTTATGCTTTCCTTTTTATAATTTTAAATGTGATTGTTTTTTCAATTCATTCACGTAGTATTGAAGGAGTTTGCTAGCCCGTTTTGATTTTTGTTGTTCATTTCTTTCAAGTTCTTTTACGGCAGTTAATTTAAAAACTTTATTCTTTGTGTTGTGCCTTATCACAAGTTTTCCCCTACTAATACCTCCGCGTACCCATGACATGTTCAACCCCACACCCGACCTATCCTACTTTTAGAGGGAACGTTGTTTAAAATTGTATAAAAGTAACTTTCAATATACAAACACAATATTAAAAATATAAAGAAATGCAATTTATGTTAGAAATAACTTTTCAATAAAGATTTATTAAGTATTATCGATAGATTTTTTGGAACTATTCACAACATTGTCTTGAAAATGTTTGAAATAATTATTCAATATTCTTTAACAGTTAGCTTTTCGTTTTTCGTGATAATCACAAAGATATTAAAAGACGTTTACTATTGTGAAAACTGAAAACGCTGACTTGAAACTTTCACCAAATCACTACTAATACTGATACAGGTAAAACACTAACCACACCTAACAAGACACGTCTTCACTCTTCACTGTACACCCACACCCCTCCACAATTAGGTACACAACACTCGAAAAGACGTTAACTGAATGTTTTCACTACACGCATAAGAAACAATCTTCATCGGTATCAAGCAACTATTAATAGTACTTCTAGTTGTTGCTTCGAGTGCGAATCTTGAATGAATAATTATGCAAATAAACCTCGTCAGTCTGCGCAAACTACAATGTACACAGAAAGCGTAAATAGTATAAGATAGAGGAATCTAAGCCTTTTGAGGGTGACGTCACACAGATGACCACCATCGCCAAGGGTTGAAATATAAATGGCATTGATAGTATAGATAAGGGTCGAACCAGCAAAAATTTAATAGAATGGCAAATAATATCTCATCCTAGGAATGACGGTGTGAAAACGTTTCTTTGAGGCCTTTGGCATTAATTTTAAGGCCCTAAAACGCTTTGTTTACGGGTTATTTAACGGTATTGCTGTCTGAGGGCTGCGGGTTGCTTTTGACATGAATATTTGGATGCGTCTTTTCAAACAAAATCCATGATATTTTTTAAAGTCAAAGTGCAATTCGTTACGCCTCCGTTAAATTCTCTTTCTTTAGAGACCTCATTTATAAAGATCGGTTTGCCTGTGACAGCCGCAAAAGATATGTATACTACTGAAGTAATGTAGGAGACGTTTTATTGATTTAAATTGTGTGCAAAGTAATTCATAATCAAGTGCCATTTTTTGCGGTAATCAATTTCCATATGCCATTTTTCTGTAAGTCATAATCTGCAAACTTCTATTTTTGCTTCTGAAATCTGTTCGATTGGTGTAATTCCCTGTCCATCAGTATCACACTTTGAGGTTTAGAGTCGATGGTTTCTCATAAACTGCCAAAAACTATCGTCTTTCCTTCGCCTGTGATACATCTATTCTAAGTATTAGAAAGGTTTATCAAACCTGATAATTTTTAACTACATTTCAAGGTGACAATATTACAGGGTGCAACAAAAATGTACACAATGTACACGAAAATAGTAGCACAGAACTGTTGCAGTTATTTTCAAAGTACATTTAGTCAAAGTGTTTTAAAGGCCGGAAAATGATTTTTTTTATTTTTATCTACAGCACAGATGTCGAAAAAATCTTTTAAAAAATACCCAGTAAAAGTTACCTTTGTTATTGTTTTCATACTTTTTTCTGTTTGAATTTGGGACTGAGCAAATATCGAAAAAGGTTTTTTCTAGTAGTATAAATTATTTTCTTATTTTTCATATTTTTTAAATATGAAATCTGATAATGGAGTGTTAAGTTGACAAAAAAAAAATTAAAATGAAGAAAACACATTTTTGGCTGTAGAAGGGTAACTACTCATATGGCATTTGGTTTAGGGGAACTTTTTACCATCTTATCTGGGGGTATCCTTTGCATTCATGTTATTGTCCACTCTCATCATCTATATCTTATTAGACTCTACAATAAAGTTTGCATCGTGCTTAAGTACTTTGAAAGGTCATATTCAAATGAATTGCTTACTAGAGAAAGAGACTGATTTTAGAACCAGCCAGCATAACCAACCATTTCGATCAAAGAAGTACACGATTCACTGAATTGTCAATGTCTGTCGACGAATGATTTTACTCTAACGTTACTGTATAAATAGTGTAACTTCATGACTCTCCGATATAGCATGCAGATCACAGATAACCATGCGTTTATTCTCACCAGGAAAAAGGTAAAATGTTCATAAAAGTCTGGGACAGGAAATGATAAAAAAAACAATATTTATATCATTACAGTCATATATCTTCTCCAACATTTGGAAAGGCTGGAAAAGGCGATGTGTCAATATAGAGAGAGATATCCTCTTGAGGAAGCAGGTTTATTAACTTTGGTACTAAGCGACAATTTTCAAAATTATATTTGAGTGAAATATTGGTAAAAATATATTTTCTATTTTGTATAAATTGTTTGTTCAACAAATTGAATTTTTGTTAGAAAATTAACTTTATCTCTTAGAAAAACAGTAAATTGATTCCACTCTCCAATTCTTACATTTTGCCCTCTGTCAGTGTTTGTAATATAACATAAAATACATTTTACCTAAATAATACTTTCCATGTCGTTTCCGCGGGCACAATCAGGGCCGCCATTCCAAGGCGGTCGCGCCCCCACGGCTTGAAGAGCTTGAGCGTGCTTGAAAGGGCACACACATTTGTTTTCACAAGAACAATTTGAAAATGTTTCACCGAATTCGGAGAAGTGAAATATTTTATTGCAGTTGTAATCGTAATGATCTACTGTTGCAGTATTATTATGGGAATAGTCGTTTCCTGACAAAGTGTAGACAATCAAACAGGTGAAGTGAAGTGTCTTAGAAAATGAGGAATTTAATAATTAAAAAAACCTAGCACATTTCGTGGTATCAATGCAAGTACTTCTTCAGATGGATGTTTTTGATTTAAAGAGGAAGTAGTTTATTCATAATTCTTGATGAGATCATAAAGATGGAAAAATGTCAAACAATTTAATCATTATTATTATTATTATTATTATTATTATTATTATTATTATTATTATTATTATTATTATTACTATTATAGCCTGTGTAATGAATGTATTTTCAGGGCCTATCAACTGACAAAACCGTGAAAAGGTGATATATTGTGTAACTCACGTATATTTAATTTAACAATATCATAATAATAATAGTAATAATGAAAGTAATTATTAAATGGTTGGTCTATCATTTTCCATCTCTATGTTACCGCCACGAATAAGCTGTTTTTCTTCCACCTTTAGAGAAGAATCAATTCAATTGTTCGATTGAGTGTAATTTACAAGGAAAGCTCCACTCCCGTGCTGAAAGGCTTGATGCTGCTCTTGGTGGCCGAAGAGGGGGGTCCTCTGCCGGCGGGGGAGCGGAAGCACGGGGGGCCGCGGCCCCGGCTGCGCGCCGCGCTGCCCCAGCCCGAACGGCGCGCGCCCGCGCGTCCACAGGTAGAAGTTGCCCGCCACGCTGCCACACACACATCGCATTCAGAGCCCAGCCGCTTGCATAAGACCTCTCGCACCCCTGGGATACGACACACACACACAAAAACACTTATTCGGCATGCCATGCCCGAGTGTAGCCCAGGAGGTATAGAAAAGTTGCTCCAAAGGTCGCTCCACACATGCGGCATTCGGTGAATCCCGAGGTGGACGGGGTGCTTGCGATGCGCCGAACATTCGGTATTCGCCCTCCCCACCGCACGTCGCTCTTTAGACTCATCAAAGGGAGCGAACATTCGCCCAACACAGCTGTTTAGATTAGATTCGATATGTTTATATTTATTTAGTCAAAAACAGTAAAACTTGTCTGTGTGTAAGTGACGTATTGGGGTCAAGATAATCTGCGCACGATTTTCTTGAGTTCCAGAATCCCTTCCCATCATATTCACTATAAATAGTTGAAAGATAAGTAAAATTTAAAGATAAATAAATATATATATTTTTTAAAAAGCGGGTGATCAGCGACTTTTGAAAATCCTAGACATTTTTGTCCCCGAGTTATAAAGAAAATGTATTTGCAACGGTAAACGAACTGCAGATTTTATTTTCTGCATTCCTAACAAAATAGTAAATTGCCTGTACTTCTACTCCTAGCGTTACAATCAAAAGGAGAGTTCACCAAAACGTGCGCCTAGTGAAGCTACACTTACGGGATTGGACGCACTCGCTGCTCAGCGAATGCCGAATGTGTGGAGCCACCTTAGGAAGGTACCACTTTCACAGGTCGGAAAACAAATTAACGTCACACAGGGTGGTGACATTGCAAAAGATGGCGATGAAGACATTTACAAATGTGCTAGCTATAAGCCAATGCACTAACAAAATGAGAGAGTCAACATAATGTTATTATGTTATCAACAGTGGCCAAGTGGGAGCAGACAAACCGGGCCCTTCTTAGAGTAATCTATCTAGCGGTTCCCGCTGGAACAGCCCCTTGCCAACCTAGACGCTGGCTTGGGGGCATTTCCCTCGAGAAGTATTTCCGCCAGCGAGACGAACCCGTCTAGTGTGCCTACATGTTTGGAAGAACTGTGCATGTAAATATATATGTAAATGTGACTTCATTTAACTCAGCAGAATGCTATTAAGAGATAGTAAATAATTAAAAGGTTTAAAAGAAATTAAAATAATGCGAACGTAGCTTTAAATTACTCTTAACAAAAACTAGAAAGGGAGTGTCATCATACAAGCAAGAACATATCAACTCAACAGTTCAAACTTTGAGAGAAACGGCATTTATTGAAAATAAAGGTAAATTATTTTATGTGTATTTATTATTATTATTGTAAATAATAATAATAATAATAAAATATAATACTCAGTGCTCGGAAAACAGAATTTTTGATGGACAAACTCTTATTGCCTGGCGCTGGTAACGAAAAGGTGTAATCTTGTTTACACACACACACACACACGCTAGCCTACTCGGTCGCAAAAAGCGTAGGATTGAACGCTCTAATCGGGATTTGAAATCTCAGGGTCAGGATCTTTTTGGGTATGAGAAAGATTTACGCCACGACACAGAATCGGGTAAAACAGTACGTATACTTTCTCCAGAATATGACCACAGATAACATCACTGAACGAAATACAAAGACCAGATAGCAAATAAAACACAAATATATCACAAAATCATATTACTCTTTAAACACTATGAAGATTTACATCGTTTGTCAACCTTGATTCGAATATCTCTTTCTAATCAAATATCTTTACAAATGTTCTTGCACGATATCTACTACTTGGCCAGCCCCGTTAGCAAATAAATGTATTTAACGTTTTGTTTACTACAATACAGATAAAAACTTCTTCACAAATTTTTGATTCTAATGATCGCAACAAATTATCAAATGACTTATCCAACTACAACTATACACAGGTAATTTCCTCGACAAGACTACACAGAAATGATAAACAAATGTTTTACACTGCTATTTACAATAATCTTACCGTAAACATAACACGTGAATAAGTGTATTACTGGCTTACAAGGTTCGCCTCCCGTTATTTTACCGTGATCTAATTCATACAACAATCTACGTGATTATGCAAATTTAGAACTGTAGCCTTTCCGCTGCTGCTCTAGCACTTGTATCTCTGCCTGCTGCCTGCTCTTGGCCAACCCCCCTTTCAAAATGTCTTCCCTGCAGTAACACACACAGTCCACGGCTAGCAAACCTCGCTTCTTCGCCGCTGCGTCCGACCTTGGCCCAGCTCCACTCTCCCGTCCAGATGTCATCGACTGTGCACCAACGCTGTCGTTCAGGTCTTCCTTCCCTCGGAATCGACGCCTTCGTCTTCTTCGGCTCTCCGCTACACTTACTAGTGGCACGCCGACGCGTGGTATTCAGTCCTGACGCGTGTTGCTCACGGCGTAATTACGGCGTACTTGTACGGCGTACGGCGAAGGCTTGTGTTGCTAAAATAAAAGTCTTATGACGCCTCGTGAATATCTAGCTCCCATTCCCTTGCCTACTATTATTTCCATCCAAAATTTCCCATAACTCCAGCCAGTTCAAATAACTCCTGCACGACTGTCGAATTCTGCGTAATTTCCTTTCACTTCTTCCATTTCTCTTTCACTTCGGTCGTCTCTCGTTTCTCGTTTGTAGCTCAGCGCGCGTCGCTCGTTTTTTGTCGCTCGTCGTTTGTCGCTCAGCGAGCGACGCTCGTCGTTGATCGATTGTGGCACGTCGTTCGTTTTTTTGTCTATCGTGTAACGTCTTTTGTCTTTTTTCATAATAATATTTTATTTTGCAATTTGTTTCGGTACCAACATTTGTCAAATTTACATACAATTTTAATAACAGGAGAGGAGTAAGGTCCATTGATTGTACTCCTAATATTACATTTTTGCAGATTAACACACACTGAACATATTTGATAACTAAACTAAACTAAACTAACATACTAAAAATTTACGATGATAAGCATATATAATAATAAAACAGAAAATAATATAACACTTTATAGTCGATATGTCAAGTCTAAAGTATGATATCGTTGAAGTCGTCTGGTGCTGTCATTATTGTCTAGTAAGTTAATGGCAAGAATATTTTGACGGCTATGTAGTCGTGGTAAGTATTTTGCGCTGGTCTTCTTAATTTCTTTGTTGTCTTTTGTACGTGTCGATGTTTTGTGGCGTTTGTTACCTGCCAAGGAACATTTACAAATTTTTTTAAGCTTTTAGATTGGAAACGTTCTAATATTTCAATATTTGAATTTTGAGCTGCTCCCCAAAGTTGCATTTCATACGTCCAGACTGGATTCAGTAATGCTTTATACAGAAGAATTATGTTTGCGATGCTTAAGGATGAGTTTTTTCCTAATAGCCACTTTAATCTGATATATTTGAGGTCTAATTCTTTTCTTTTATTCTTTATATGTGTTTTCCATGTAAGTTTTCTGTCCAGTGTAATTCCAAGATATTTTGTTGAGTCCATTTGAGGAATACGTTGTGATCCGATTTTTATAGGAGGGCATGTTTCGTGCTTCAGAGTGAAGGTAACTTGGACATACTTCTTGTCATTTGTCTTGAGGCGCCAGCGTTTCTGCCACTTGTGAATGGATTGCAGATGTTCTTCTGCGAGACGTGATGCTTCTCCTGGATCTTTATGTCGAGCTAAGGTGGCTGTGTCGTCCGCGTAAGTTACTGTCAATGCGTTTTCAGATGTTGGAATGTCGGCTGTGTAAAATGAGTAAAGGAAACGTGCAAGCACACTTCGTCTTTTGTCTTTCGTCATTTGTCATTCGTCTTTTGTCTTTCGCCTTTTGTCTTTTGTTTTTCGTCCTTTGCCATTCGTCGATCGTTTATAATTTTGTACTTGTTGGTTTTTTCCAATTTTTATGTATGAATTTTTATATTTTTCGAACTTTAATGTTTTTTGAATTTTTATCTTTTTCTTAATTTTTATATTTTTTGTGATTCGAATATTTATGTTTTCTTTTTTCACTTTTACTGTTACTGGACTTTCACCGTTTGTCATTTGTGTTTCGTCGTTCGTCGTTTGACGTTTGTCGTTTGTCGTTGGTCGATGATCGTTGGTCATTGGTCATTCGTGTTTCGTCTTTCGATTTTCGTCGTAGCATCTCTCGTCGCTAGTTGGTCGTCGTTTGTCGCTCGTCGTTCGTCACGCGTTACTCGTCATTCGTTGATCGCTGTTCGTCTTTTGTCGCTCGTTCATCGATCCTCGTTCGTATTCTTTTTCGATTTCTACATTTTTTACTTTTTATATATTATTTGAATTTTATATTT
The DNA here is from genome assembly GCA_017312745.1 of Gryllus bimaculatus. NCBI lineage: Eukaryota > Metazoa > Arthropoda > Insecta > Orthoptera > Gryllidae > Gryllus > Gryllus bimaculatus. The sequence continues at coordinate 5,310 of BOPP01000583.1, read as the reverse complement.
TTTATTCCTACATTTATAGGAATTTTTATATTATTTGAAGTTTTATAATTTTTGAATTTTAGTAAATTTGGAATTTTCTTTATTGATCTTTTATATTTTTCAATTTTTGGATTTTTAATATTTTTGAATTTTATATTTTTGGATTTTTAATTTTAATATTTTTTGAATTTTTCCTTTTTTGAATTTTAATATTTTTTTAAATTTTAAATATTTGAATTTTTAAATTTTTCGAATTTTTATATTTTTTCAATTTAAAATTTTTTGCATTTTTATATCTTATGAATTTTTAAATACCTTGATTTTTAATAATATTTTAATCTTGAATTTTTTAATTTTTACATATTTTGAATTTTTATACATTTCGAACTTATATATTTTCTCGGTTGTCGTTTATCGTTGGTCGTTGATCGTTGGTCCTTCGTGTTCGTCTTTCGTTTTTTGGTTTTCGTCGTGCGACGTTCGTCGTTCGACGTGCGTAGTGCGCCTCTCGTCGCAAGTCGGTCGTCGTTTGCCGCTTTTCGTTCGTCGATGGTCGCTCGTCATTCGTCGCTCGTAGCTAGTCGCTTTTTGTTCGTCGTTTGTCACTCGTCGCTCGTTGTTTGACTATCGTCGCTCGTTTATCTTTCCTCGTTCATATTAAACATCAATTTCTCAATGTCAATTTTTTTGACTTTTTATACATTATAGGACTTTTTATATTTTTAATTTTTTTGATTTTTTTAATTTTTAATTTTAATATTTTTAATTTTTGTTTTAAATTTTCACATTTTTGAATTTTTTTGAATTTTATATTTTTTGAGATTATAATTTGGGAATTTGTGAAGTTTTATTCTTTCGAATTTTTATATTTCTTGAATTTTTATACTTTTTGAATTTTATATATTTTTCGAATTTTTATATTTTTCAAATTCTTATATTTTCTCGTTCGTCGTTTCTTGTTTGTCGTTTGTCGTTGGTCGTTAATCCTTCGTGTTCGTCTTTCGTCTTTTGAATTTCGTCGTGCAACATTCGTCGTTCACCGTGGGTAGTGCGTCTCTCGTCGCTTGTTGGTCGTCAATTGTCGCTCATCGTTCGTCGTTCGTCGTGCGTCATTCGTCGCTCGACGCTAGTCGGTCTCCACTAGTCGCTCTTCGTTAGTCGTTTGTCGCTCGTCGCTCGTTGTTCGTGGTTCGACGTTCGTTGCTCGTTATCTTTCCTCTTTCGAATTAAATATATTATTTAAAATTAAAATTATTTTTTTAATTTTAATATTTTTTATTTTTTACTTTCTAATTATTTTATGAATTTTAATAAAATTTTAATATTATTTTTTAATCATTATTTTTTTTATTTTATGAATTGTAATATAGTTTAAATTTTAATATTTTTGTTTTTTATATTTTTTGAATTTTTATATCTTGTTTAGCGTTGGACGTTCGTCGTTGGTCTTTCGTGTTCGTCTTTCGATATTCGTCGTACGGCGTGCGTCGTTTGCCGATTGTCGTGCGTCTCGTCGCTAGTCGATTTGTGCTCGTCGATAGTCTCGTGCGTTGTGAGACTCTTGGCGCTAGTCAGTCGTTATTTGTCGCTCGTCTTTCGTCGCTCGTCACTCGTCGTTCGTTTCACGTTTGTCTTTCGTTTCACTTTCATATTCGTTCGTCTCGTCGCTAGTCGATTTGTGTTTGTCGCTCGTCGATCTTTGCTCGACACTCGCCATTCGTTTTTGTCGTTTGTCTTTCATTTCTCGTTCATATTTCCTTGTTCGTATTCAGTTTAAATTTTGGATATCTTATATTTTTTGACTTTTTATATTTTCAAATTTTTGTAATTTTGAATATTAGTATATTTGAAATTCATTATTTTTCGAATTTATATATTTTTTAATATTTATATTTTTCGAATAATTCTATTTCTCAATTTTTTATATTTTTTCAATATTTAATATTTTGAATGTAATTTTTTTTTTTGTTGATCGTTGGTCGTTGGTCTATCGTGTTCTTCTTTCGATTTTTCTCGTGCGAAGTGCGGCGTTCGCCGTGCGTCATGAGACTCTTGGCGCTAGTTGGTCGTTATTTGTCGCTCGTCGTTCGTCGTTCGTCGCTCGTCACTCGTCGTTCGTTTCACGTTTGGCATTCGTTTTACGTTCATATTTCATCGTTCGTATTAAATTTTAATTTTTCGATTTCTTATATTTTTTTGTCTTTTTACAAATTATTTGACAATATTTTTGAACTTTAATATTTTTGTTTTTAGTTTTAAATTTTTTATTTTACGATTTTTTATACTTAATTTTATATAATTGTTAATTTTTATATTTTTCGATTTTTAGAATTTTTCGAGTTTTATATTTTTCAGTTTTTGTTTTTTTAATTTTTATATTTTTTGATATTTATATTTTTTGAATTTTTATATTTTTTAAATTTTAGTACTCTTCGAATTTTTATATTTTCTCGTTTGTCGTTTCTTGTTCGTCGTTGGTCTTTCGTGTTCGTCTTTCGATTTTGTCGTGCACGGTGCGACGCAGGGACCTTCAGCGTGCGACGTGAGACGCACGACGCAGGGCGAACTGCGTCGTGCGTCTCTCGTCGTTTGTCGCTCGTCGTTCGTCGCTCGTTAATCTTTCCTCATTCGTATTAAATTTAAATGTTTCGATGTCATATTTTTTTACATTTTATATATTATTTGCCTTTTTAATGTTGAATTTTGATATATTTGAAATTTATATTTTTATATTTTTAATTTATATATTTTTTTATATTTTTAATTTTTTTATTTTTGAATTTTTATATATTTTTTTGAATTTTTATAATTTTTGAATTTTTTAATATTTTCTCGTTTGTCGTTTTCATTTGTTATTCGTGTTCGTTGGACATTTTTCCTTCGTCTTCGTCTCGTTTTTTGATTTTCGTCATGCGACGTTCGTCGTTCGCCGTGGGTATAGCGTCTGTTTTCGCTCTTCTCTCGTAGTGTGTCGCAAGTCATTCATCGTTTGTCGTGCGTCATTCGTGTCTCGACGCTAGTCGATCATCGCTCTTTGTTCGTTGTTTGTCACTCTTCTTTTTTTATTTTTTGATATTTTATATATTTTAAATTTTAAATTTTAGATTTTTTGTATTTTTCGAATTTTTGAATTTTTTTATTTTTTGAATTTTTGTATTTTTTGAATTTTTATATTTTCTCGTTTGAGGTTTTTCGTTTGACGTTTGTTGTTAGTCGTTGGTCCTTCGGGTTCGTTTTCCTCTTTTGAGTTTTGTCGTGCGACGTTCGTCTCTCGTCGCTAGTCAGTCGTCGTTTGTCACTTGTCGCTCGTCGTGCGTAGTGCGTCATGCGCTCGTCGCTAGTCGCTCTTCGTTTATCGTTTGTTTGCTCGTGCTTCGTCGTTCGTTGTTCGTCGTGTGTCGCTGTATTTCCTCGTTTGTATTAAATTAAAATTTTTCGATATCATATTTTTTGACATTAAATATATTGTGATTTTTATAATTTTTGAATTCAAATATATTTTGAATTTTGATATTTTTTAATTTTATATTTTTTAATTTTATATTTTTTATTTTTTGTTTTTTATTATTCAAGAATTTTTATGTAATGTTTTTTTTCGAATTTATATATTTCTCTAATTTTTATATTTTTGATTTCTTATATTTTTCGAATTTTTGTTATTTCGAATTTTTATACTTTCCTGTTTGTCGTGGTTCGTTGGTCATTGGTACTTCGTGTTCTTCTTACGTGTTTTGATTTTCGTCATGCGACGTTCGTTGCTCGCCGTGCGTAGTGCGTCTGTTGTCGCTCCTCAGTGGTAGTTTGTCGCTCGTCGTTCGTCAATCATAGTTTGTCGAGCGTCGTGCGTCATTCGTCGCTCGTCGCTAGTCGGTCATCGCTAATCGCTCTTCGTTCGTCGTTTGTCAATGTTCGCACGACATTCGTTGCTCGTTCTTCGACGTTCGTCACTCGTAAATCTTGCCTCAATCTTATTTAATTTGCATTTTTCGACGTCATGTTTTTAACATTTAATATATTTTTGATTTTTCATATTTTTAATTTTTATATTTTTTGAACCTTCATATTTTTTGTTTTTCGTTTTCAATAGTCATTAGTCCTAACTGTTCGTGATTCGTCTTTTGACTTTTTTCATGCTATGTTCATCGTTCGCCGTGCGTAGTGCGACCCTCGTCGCAAGTCGGTCTTCGTTTGTCGCTTCTTCGTTCGTTGTTTGTCGTTTGACGTTCGTCGCTCGTAAATATTTACTCGTCCTTATTAAATTAAATTTTTTCGATGTCATATTTTTACTTTTTATATACTATTTGACTTAATATTATTTTGAATTCTAATAAATTTAAATGATTATATTTTTTGAATTTCAAATTTTTTCGAATTTTTATATTCTTTCCTTTATTTTTTGAATTTTTATATTCTTTATATTTTTAAATTTTTTGTTTATTGATTTTTATTTATTCTGGTTTTTGATTTTTCGTTTGTCGTTGGTCGTTGGACCTCCGTGTTCGTCTCTCGTCTTTTGATTTTTGTTGTGCGACGTTCGAATTTCGCCGTGCTTAGTGCGTCTCTCGTCGCTAGTTGGTCGTCGTTTATCGCTCGTCGTACGTCATGAGTAGTGCGTCTTTCTTTGCTCGTCGCTAGTTTTCATTTGTCGTTGTTCGTTTATTATTGGCCTTCCGGTTCGTCTTTCGTCTTCTGACTTTCTTCATGCGACGTTTGTCGTTCGCCCAATTTAGTGCGTCTGTTGTCGCACTACTGTCGTAGTTTCTCGCTCATCACTCATTGTTTGGCGTGCGTCATGCGTCAATCGCCGCTCGTTGCTAGTCGGTCGTCGGAACACAAACAACGAGCGATAAACTGCGACCGAAGAGCGACAATAGACGCACTAAGCACGGCGCGTGACGCACTTCGAATGTAAAAATTCAAACAAAAAATGTAAAAACTCAAAAAATTTAAAATTAAAAAAATAAAAATCTTAAAATATAAAAATTCAAGAAATCAAAAAAATTAAAAAGCAATAAATATAAAAACTTAAAAATATAAATTTTCAAAAAATTAAAAATTCAAAAAATCAAAAAATTAAAATTATTCAAAAAATATAAAAAATATAAAAATATAAATTCAAAAATAATATTTTTATAAAAATTTAAAAAAAATTCATAAAAAAATTAAAAATATAAACGTTTAAAACCTTAAAAATAAAAATTTTAATAGGTTAAAAATATCAAATATCTTGCATAATATTACACGTCAAAAATATAATATCGATAAACTAAAATTAATAATGTCGAAAAAATATCTTAAAACAGTGACAGGAACGTTACCTCGACGGATGGA
>BOPP01000582.1:25940-40050 GCA_017312745.1 Gryllus bimaculatus | reverse complement strand
ATTATTGTGCGACGTTCTTTTGCCGTTCGTCCCTCGTCGTTTTTCGATCTTCATAATTTGTAAATTTTTGAAATTCATTTTCTCAAAATTTTTATTTTTTGAATTTTTATATTTTTCATTTTTTATATTTTTCGATTTTTTATATTTTTGATTTTTTATATTTTCGGATTTTTTATTTTACATTTTTACATTTTTCGATTTTTTGTACGAGTACGAGAAAGACGATACGAAAAGGGAAAGGCGAATGACGAGTCACGAGCGTTTAATCACGGACGAAGAGGAACGAAAGACGATAGACAAGAGTCGAAAGACTAAAGACGATAGAGACAACCCAAACAATGAGGTCTTATCTCGACTATGAGGACTTAATTCGAAAACTATAAAAATTATAAACGTATAAAAAATAGAAATATGTAAAAAACAAAAAATATAAAAATCCGGAAATATAAGAAATCGAAAAAATAAGAAATCGAAGAATATAAAAATGAAAAATATAATAAAAAGTTAAAAGTTTCAAAAAATTAAAAAGTTTTGAAAAAATGAATTAAAAAAATTTACAAATTTTGAGGATCGAAAAACGACGAAGGACGAACGGCAAAAGAACATCGCACAATAATCGATAATGCACGAAAGATAAACGACGAAAAGATAGACGACACGATAGACGATAAAGACGACACGAAAGGGGAAAGATGAACGAAAGACGATAGACACGAGTCCAAAAGCAAAAGACAATAGAGACAACCCGAACAATGAGGACATAATTCGAAAACTTTAAAAATTATAAACGTATAAAAAATCGATATTTGTAAATATCAAAAAATATAAAATCTGAAAATATAAAAAATCAAAAAATATAAAAATCGAAAAATATAAGAAATCGAAAAATATAAAAAATCGAAAAATATAAAAATTCAAAAAATAAAAATTTAAAAAATATGAATTTCAAAAATTTACAAATTTTGAGGATCGAAAAACGACGAGGGACGTACGGCAAAAGAAAGACGCACAATAATCGATAAAGCACAAAAGACAAAGGACAAAAAGATGACAACACATGAAAGACGACACGAAAGGGGAAAGACGAATGACGAGTCACGAGCTTTTGAAGACGGACGAAGAGGAACGAAAGACGATAGACAAGAGACGAAAGACAAAGGACGATAGAGACAACCCGAACAATGATTCCCAACTTAATTCGAAAACTGATAAAATTATAAACGTACAAAAAATCGAAAAACGTAATAATAAAAAATATAAAATCCGAAAATATAAAAAATCGAAAAGTATAAAAATTCAAAAAATAAAAATTTAAAAAAATGAATTTCAAAAATTTACAAATTTTGAGGATCGTAAACGACGAGGGACGAACGACAAAAGAACGACGCACAATAATCGATAAAGCACATAAGACAAAGGACGAAAAGATGACAACAGATGAAAGACGACCCGAAAGGGCAAAGACGAATGCCGAGTCACGGGCGTTTAAACACGGACGAAGAGGAACGAAAGACGATAGACAAGAGGCGAAAGACAGAAGACGATAGAGACAACCCGAACAATGATGACTTAACTCGACTATGAGAACTTAATTCGAAAACTATAAAAATTATAAACGTATGAAAAATCGAAAAATGTAAAAATGGAAAAATATAAAAATCCAAAAATATGAAAAATTGAAAAACATAAAAAAATCGAAAAATATAATAAAAACAAAAATATAAAAAATCGTAAAATAGAAAAAATCGAAAAATTTAAAAAATCAAAAATATAAAAAATTGAAAAATATAAAAATTAAAAAATAAGAATTTTGAAAAAATGAATTTCAAAAATTTTAAAATTTTGAGGATCGAAAAACGACGAAGGCCAAACGGCAAAAGTATGTCGAACAATAATCGATAAAGCACGAAAGATAAAGGACGAAAAGATGACAACACATGGAAGACGACACGAAAGGGGAAAGAAGAATGACGAGTCGCGAGCATTTAAACACGGACGAAGAGGAACGAAAGACGATAGACAGAGTCAAAAGACGAAAGACAATAGAGACAACCCGAATAATGAGGACTTAATTCGAAAACTATTAAAATTATAAACGTACAAAAAACCAAAAAATGTAATAATAAAAAATATAAAAATCCGAAAATATAAAAAAATGAAACATATAAAAAATCGAAAAATATAAAAAATCGAAAAATATAAAAAATCGAAAAAATATAAAAAATCGAAAAATATTAAAAATGAAAAATATAGATAATTGTAAAATATAAAAATTCAAAAAATAAAAATTTTGAAAAAATGAATTTCAAAAATTTACAAATTTTGAGGATCGAGAAACGACGAAGGACGAACGGCAAAAGAACGTCGCACAATAATCGATAAAGCACGAAAGATAATGGACGAAAAGATGACACATGAAAGACGACACGAAAGGGGAAAGACGAATGACGAGTCACGAGCGTTTAAACTTGGACGAAGTTGAACGAAAGACGATAGACAAGAGTCGAAAGACAAAAGACGATAGAGTCAACCTGAACAATGAGGACTTAATTCGAAAAATATAAAAATGACAAACGTATAAAAAATAAAAAAATTTAAAAATCAAAAAATATTATAATCCGAAAATATAAAAATTAAAAAATATAAAAAATTGAAAAATATAAAAAATCGAAAAATATAAAAAATCGAAAAATAAAAAGAATCGAAAAATATAAAACATCAAAAAGATAAAAATTTCAAAAATAAAATTTGAAAAATGTAAAATTTGAAATATATATAATATAAAACATTAAGAAATGCGAAAAACAAGAACTTACGACGAGCGGTAAATGACATAAGACGGTCTACGATTTAGAAGAGCATATCGACGTGCGAAGAATATCGAAAGACGTTCGAAAATCGACGAAAACGAACCAAAGCGTGGAAGGAGAACATTAAGCGACATAGAACGAGAGACAAGTTACGAAGGAAGGACGACGAGCGGTAAACGACAAAAGACAATGGGCGAATGACGATAGATGAGGAACGGAAGACGTAAGACGATGGCCGTAGGACGATAGACGAACGACGAACAACGATCGACCAGCGACCTGTGGTGAACGACGCGTGACGAACGACGAAAGACGAATTACGAACGACGAACAAAAAACCGAGGATGACGAGAGACGAAGGGCGAAAGATGGAAAACGTTAGTCGATCGACAAAAGAGCAGAAATAGAAAAAATGTAAAAACGAAAAATTTAAAATTCGAAAAAGGAAAAACATAAACATTCAAGAAATATAAAAAATCAAAAAATATACACTAAAAATTTTAAAAATGTGAAAATTATAAAAATTCCATGAACATAAAAAATCGAAAATATATAGAAGAACGACGGGCAATGACGACAAGCGACGTAAAAAAGAGCGACAAGCGATGTGGGTGGAGCGATGAACGTCGAACGACGAACGATGAGCGAACGAATAACGCGCGACAAGCCACGAGCCTCTTACGACGAAGGAAAGACAACAATGGACAAACGATCAACGACAACCAACGAAAGACGAACGACGAGCGAAGAAAGTCGAATGTCGAAAGACGAAAGAGGAAAGACAAACAACACAAAAAGACACATAAAGAGGAAAAGACAAAAAATTTTGAAATTTTTAAAATTATAATCAATTAAACAATAATTAACATTAAACGACGAACAATGAAGGAAGAATGACGCACGAAGAACAACGGACGATGAATGATGGACGACGGACGAGAAATGACGAAAGACGAAAACCTAGAGACACAAAAAGTAGGTAAAATCATAAAATTTGAAGAAACGAACAATATACGAAATCAGAAAATATAATAATTCGAAAAAAGTTTAAATTTATAAAAAATATTAAATGTCGAAAAACATTTAATTTAAAAAAATGTAATAATGCGTATATTATAATTTTGTAAGAATTTAAATATTCGAACAGTTCGAAAGACCGATGAGCGACGAAAGTCAAAACGAAGATCGACGAACGCTAAAAGACAAATGACAAAGTACAGTGACAAAGTACAAACGACATGGAACAACTACAAGGGACAAACGACAAAATACATCTGTCAGAAGACAAACGACAATGGTCAAACTACAACCGCCAAACGACAAAGGACAAATGATAAACTACGGAAAACGTATGATGAACGTCGAACGTCGAACGACGAACGACGCTCGACGAGTGACGAACGACGAACGACAAAGGACCAACGACAAAGGACAAAGAACAAACGAAAGACGAATGACAAACGACCTACGACGAACGATGAATGAAGAACAACGATTGACTGATGAACGACGAACGACGATCGATGAACGGCGAACGACGAAAGACGAAAAACCAAAAATGTAAAACGAACGTTGAACGACGAATGGCGAACGGCGAAATATGAACGACGAACGAGATACGAAAAAGGACGAACGACGAACGATGATCGACGAACGAAATAAGACGAAAAACGAACGACGAACGACGATCGATGAAAGACGAACGAAGAACAACTATCGAAGAACGACGAACAACAACGAAGATCAACGAACGACGAAAGACGAAAGGTGAAAGACGAAAGACGAAGGACGAAAACGAACGTTGAACACATCACGGCAAAGACGAAAAATGAAGACGAAGGACGTAGACGATAGACGAAGACGAAGGTGGAGACGAGGGCGAAGAGAAATCGACAGCGACGGCGAAGGCGAAGGCGAAAGGCGAATGCAACAGACGAGACGAAGCCGTAAGACGAAGGCGACGTAATGAGACGAATGACAAAGACTAAAGGCGAACACAGAATAAGAAGACGAGGACGTAGACGAAAGACGGGAGACGAAGTCGAATTCGAAGACGGAAAACGGAGTTAAAACAAAATGCGAAGACGACAGACAAAAACAAAACACGAAGACAAAGGCGAAGACGAAAGACGTTGACGAAGACAAAGATGAAAAACGAAGAAGAAAAACGAAGATGAAGACGAAGGACGAATATGAAAAGCTATAGCAAAAGACGAGGACGAAAATTAAGACGAAAGACGTAAATGAATGGCAAAGACGAAGGATGAAGACGAAAGCCGAAGGACGTGGGACGAAAAGAAAAACAAAAACGAAGGCCGAAGAGAAAATATGAAGACGAAAACGTAAGACTAAGGACGTGGGATGAAAAATGAAACGAAAACAAAAATCGAAGAGAAAAGACGTTGACGATAACGATTATCGATGACGCAAAACGATGATTAAAGTCAAAGACAATAAATAAAAACGAAAGACAATAACAATGACGAAGACCAAAGATAAAAACGAAAGACACGCGACGAGTAACGAAGACTAAAGACGAAGTCGAAAACAGACGAAAACGAAGACAAGAAACGGAGGTGATGTACAAAGACGAAGGCGAAACACGAAGACGAAAAACTAAGACAAAATATGGAGCAGAAAAATCAAGACTAAAAACGAAGTCGAAAGATGAAGATAAAGAAATGGAGAATAGACGAAGACTAAAGACGAAGATGAAAGACGAAGGCTAAGACGATGACAAAGTCGAAGTCGTAGGAAATGACGAAGTGGCAGACGAAGTCGATGACGAAAGACGAACAAAGACGAACAAAGACGAAAACCGAACACGAAAAACGTAAGACAAAGACGCAACACGTAGGCAAAGGCGAATACGAAACACAGACGAAAGACGATGACAAATACGACGACGAAGACCAAAACAAAGAGAAAGACGAAAGACTATGTCAGGGACCAATGACGCAAGACTAAATTGAGCAACGTTCTTTCTTTTTGTGTTCGTCTTTTGTCTTTCGTCTTCGTTCTTTTGTATTTCGTCCCTTTTCGTGTTGTCTTCATTTTGTCTTTCGTCTTCGTCTTCGTCTTCGTTTCGTTCGTTTCGTCTTACGTTCTTCGCTTCGCCTTCGTCTTGTCTGTCTTCGTCTTGTCTTCGTCTTCGTTTTGTTTCGATCTTGTCTTCGTCTTTTTCTTGTCTTCGTCTGCGTCTTTCTTTGTCTTCGTCTTGTCTTCGTCCTTCGTTTGTCTTCGTCTTCGTCTTCTCTCGTCTTCGTCTTCGTTTCGTCTTTTCGTCTTCGCCTTCGCTTCGGCTTGCTTCGTTCGTTCGGCTTCGGCTTCGGCTACGCATCTTCGTTCTGTCTTCGACGTTCGTTTCGTCTATCGTCTAGTTTCGTCTTCGTTCTTTTACTTTGTTTTCTCTTCGTCTTTGTCTTCGATTCTTCGTCTTACCTTTCGTTCTTTTATCGTTCATTCTTTCGTTCATCGTCTTCGTCTTTGTCTTCCTCTTCGTCTTTCGTCTTCGGCTTTTGCCTTCGTGTTCTTCTTAAGCGTTGGTCTTCGACCTATATTTTGTCTTCATGTTCAAATTCTTTTCTGCTACGCATTCACTTTCATCTTTCGCATCACTTTTCGTCTTCCACTTCGTCATCTATTCATCTTGGTTTTCGCCCTTTCCTCGTTTCTCTTCGTCTTATCGTCGCTGTTTTTCCTCATGTCTTTGCTTTCTTTTTCTTTTCCCGGCTTCGTCTTTAGTATTATTTTCGTTCTCTTTTCAACTTCGTCTTTCTCTTCTTTTTAGTTCTCTTATGTTTTCGTCATGTCATTCGTCTTATCTATTGTCATATCTTTCATTTGTCTTGCGTATTGTCCCTGCATAGTTTTGTCTTTCTCTTGATTTTGTCTTCGTCTTCGTCTTTGTCATCGTCTTTCGTCTGTGTTTCGTATTCGCCCTTTGCCTACGTGTTTGCGTCTTTGTCTTAGTTTTCGTGTTCGGTTTTCGTCTTTGTTCGTCTTCTGTTCGTCTTCGTATCGACTTGTCTGCCACTTCGTCTTTCCTACACTTCGCTTTGTCATCGTCTTACCTTCGTCTTTCATCTTCGTCTTTAGTCTTCGTCTCATTCTCCATTTCTTTATCTTGATCTTCGACTCGTTTGAGTCTTGATTTTTTCTGCTCCATATTTTGTCTTAGTTTTTCGTCTTCGTTTTTCGCCTTCGTCTTTATGTACATCACCTCGTTTCTCGTCTTCGTGTCGTTCTGTTTTTCGAATTCGTCTTGTCTTCGTCATCGCGGTGTCTTTCTTTTCTTCTTTGTCTTCTCTTTTTTGTCTTCTTTTATTCTATTGTCTTTGCTTTAATCATCGTTTTGCGTTCATCGATTATCGTTATCGTCAACGTCTTTATCTCTTCGATTTTTGTTTTCGTGTTCATTTTCTCCACGTCCTTATGTCTTACGTTTTCGTCTTTTTTTCTCTTCGGCCTTCTTTTTGTTTCTTTTCGTCCACGTTCTTCGCTTTCGTCTTATCTTCGCCTTGCCTTCTTTAGTTTTACGTCTTAATTTCGTCTTGTCTTTTGCTATACTTTCTATTCGTCTTCGCTTCATCTTGTTTTTCTTTCTTCGTTTTTTCCTTTGTCTCGTCACCGTCTTTCACGCGTGCTTCGTTTGTCTTCGTTGTTTTGTTTTTTTGTAGTCTTGATTTTGTTTTACTCCGTTTCGTCTTCGAATTCGATTCATATCCCGTTTCGTCTACGTCCTCGTCTTCTTATTTCTGTGTCGCCTTTAGTCTTGTCCTTCGTCTCATTACGTCGCCTTCGTCTTCGCTTCGTCTCGCTCTGTGCATTTCGCCTTTCGCCTTCCTTCGCGTCGCTGTCGATTTCTTTCGCCCTCGTCTCCACTCGTCTTCGTCTATCGTCTTACGTCTTGTTTCATTTTTCGTCTTGCGTGATGTGTTCCACGTTTCTTTTCGTCTTACGTCTTCGTCTTCACCTTTCGTCTTTCGTCGTTCGTGGATCTTCGTTGTTTCGTGCGTTCTTCGATGTGTTCTTCGTTCGTCTTTCTCGATCGTCGTTCGTCGTTTTTTCGTTCTATTCGTTCGTCGATCTCGTTCGTCGTTCGTCTTTTTCGTATCTCGTTCGTAGTTATAGTTCGCCGTTCGCATTCGTCGTTTCACGTTCGTTTTCATTTTGGTTTTTCGTCTTTCGGTCGATTCGCCGTTCCATGATCGTCGTTGTGTTATCAGTCATCGTTGTTCTTATATCATCGTTCGTCGTAGGTCGTTGTGTCATTCGTCTTTCGTTTGTTCTTTGTCTTTGTCGTTGGTCCTTTGTCGTTCGTCGTTCGGTCCTACGTCGGAGCGTCGTTCGTCGTTCGCGTTCGAGTTCTCATACGTTTTCCGTAGTTTTATTTTCTTTGTCGTTTGGCGGTTGTGTTGCCATTGTCTTTGTCTTCTGACGATGTATTTTGTCGTTTGTCCTTGTGTTGTTCATGTGTTTGTACTTTGTCACTGTTACTTTGTTCATTTGTCTTTTAGCGTTCGTCGATCTTCGGTTTGTTGACTTTCGTCGTCATCGGTCTTTCGAACTGTCGAATATTTAATTCTTACAAAATTATAATATACGGCATTATTACATTTTTTTAAATTTATGTTTTCGACATTTATATTTTATAAATTTAACTTTTTTCGAATTATTATTATTTTCTGATTTCGTATAGTGTTCGTTTCTCAATTGTTGATTTACCTACTTTTGTGTTCTAGGTTTGTCTTCGTCTTTCTGTCGTGTCATCAATTTCGGTCGTTGTTCTTCGTGCGTCTTTTTCTTTCATTGTTCGTCGTTTAAAATGTTAATTATGTTTAAATTGTTATTTTAAAATTTCAATTTTTTGTCTTTTCCTCTTTATGTGTCTTTTTGTGTTGTTTGTCTTCCTCTTTTCGTCTTTCGACATTCGACTTTCTTCGCTCGTCGTTTCGTCTTCGTTGCGTTGCGTTGATCGCTTTGTCCATTGTTGTCTTTCTTCGTTCAGTAGAGGCTCGTGGCTTGTCGCGCGTTATTCGTTCGCTCATCGTTTCGGCGTTCGACGTTCATCGCTCCACCCACATCGCTGTCGCTTTTATTACGTGCTTGTCGTTCATTGCTCGTCTTGCTTCTAATATTTTCGATTTTTTTTTTTAATTGGTTTTTCCCCATTGGGGGGGGAAATTTTTTTTTTTTTTTTTTAATTTTTTCCCCACCCCTTTTTTTGGAATTTTTTTTTTTTGGGGTTTTATTAATTTTTTTTTTTTGATTTTTTTTTTTTTTTACTTTTTGAATGTTTTGTTTTCTTTTTCGATTTTAATTTTTCGTTTTTACAATTTTTCTATTTTTCTTTTGTCCGATCGACTACGTTTTCCATCTTTCGCCCTCGTCTCTCGTCATCTCGTTTTTTGTTTTCGTCGTCGTAATTTCGGCTTTTCGTCGTCTCGTCACGCGTCGTTCACCACGGTCGCTGGTCGTCTTGTTCGTCGTTCGTTCTATCGTCTACGGCCATCGTCTTACGTCTTCGTTCCTCATTCTATCGTATTCCGCCATTGTCTTTTGTCGTTACGTCGTCGTCCTTCTTCGTAACTTGTTCTGTTTCATTTCGTTACACTTGCTTCTCCTCTCCAGCTTTGAGTTCGTTTTCGTCGATTTTCGAACGTCTTTCGATTATTCTTCGCACGTCGATATGCTCTTCTATCGTGACCTCTTATGTTCATTACGCTCGTCTCTAGCTCTTGTTTTTCGCATTTCTTAATGTTTATATTATATTATTTCAAATTTACATTTTTCAATTTTTTTTTGATTTATCTTTTTGATGTTTTTTTCGATTCTTTTGTATTTCGATTTTTTATATTTTTCGATTTTATATTTTTCAATTTTTTATATTGTTTTTTAATTGTATATATTTTCGATTTATAATATTTTGATTTTAAATTTTTTATTTTTTATTACGTTTGTCATTAATATTTTTTGATAAGTCCTCATTGTTCAGGTTGACTCTATCGTCTTTTGTCTTGCGATCTTGTCTTCGTTTTCGTTCAACTTCTGTCCAGTTTAACGCTCGTGACTCGTATTCGTCTTTTCCCTTTCGTGTCGCCTTTATGTGATATTTTCGTCCTTATCTTTCGTGCTTTTATCGATTATTGTGTGACGTCCTTTTTGCCGTTCGTCCTTCGTCGTTTCTCGTCCTCAATTTGTAATTTTTGAATCTTTTTCAAAATTTTTATTTTTGAATATTTTATTTTTTTACCTTATCTATATTTTCATTTTAATATTTTTCGATTTTTTTATATTTTTTTCGATTTTTATAATTTTCGATTGTTTTATTTTCGATTTTTATATGTTCTTTCTTTTATTTTCGAATTTTATATTTTGTTGTGTGATGTGTGTGTTTTTGAGTTTTTTAGTTGTATTTAATAGTTTCAATTACAGTCTCTGTTGATTCGGGTTTCTCTCTTGTCTTTCGTCTGGTTGTGTGTGGTGTGCTGACTCGTTCTATCGTCTTTCGGTTCCCTCTCGGTCCCGTTGTTTAAGATGCTCGCGACTCGTTCCATTCTTCTTTCCCTTTCGTGCGTCAATGTGTTGTCATCTTTTCGTCCTTATCTTTCGTGCTTTAATCGTTATTGTTCGACATACTTTGCCGTTTGGTTTCGTCGTTTTTCGTCCGCAAAATATTAAAATTTTGAATTTTTTTCAAAAATTCGTGATTTTTTTATTTTTATATTTTTCAATTTTTTTTTTTTGATTTTTAAATTTTTTCGATGTTTTTATTTTACGATTTTTTATAATTTTCTTTTTATATATTTTTCGATTTTTTTATGTTTTTCAATTTTACTTTTTGGATTTTTATTTTCCCTATTTTTACATTTTTCAGATTTTTCATACGTTTTATTTTTATAGTTTTCAATTAAGTTCTCATAGCTGCGAGTAAGATCATCATTTGTTAGCGGGCTGTCTCTGCTATCAGTACTTTCTGCTCTTTCGCCTCTTGCTATCGTCCTTTGTTCCTCTTCGATCCGTGTATTAAACGCCCGTGACTCGGACATTAGTTTTCCCTTCAGGGTCGTCTTTCTCTGTTGTTCTCTTTTCGTCCTTTGTCTTATGTGACTTTATCGTTATTGGCGTCGTTCTTTTGCTCGTTCGTCCCTCGTCGTTTACGATCCTCAAAACGATTGTGTTGTGTGTGTAAAATGTGTGTGTTTGTTGAAATTGATTTATTAATATTTTTTTGAATTTTTATATTTTCGATTTTTATGATTTTCGGATTTTTTTTTTATTATTCGTTTTCGATTTTTGAGCGTTTTTTATTTTATCAGTTTTCGAATTAAGTTGGATCATTGTTCGGGTTGTCTCTATCGTCCTTTGTTTTTCGTCTCTTGTCTATCGTCGTTCGTTCTCTTCGTCGTCTTCAAAAGCTCGTGACTCAGTATTCGTCTTTCCCTTTCGTGTCGTCTTTCTGTGTTGCAATCTGTTGGTCCTTCTGTCTTTTGCTTTATCGGATTATTGTGCAGTCTTTCTTTTGCCGTACGTCCCTCTCGTTTTTCGATCCTCAAATTTGTAAATTTTGAAAATCATATTTTTTAATTCTTTATTTTTTTGAATTTTTATTTTTCGCTTTTTCTATATTTTTCGTTTTATATTTTCGATTTTTATATTTTTTGATTTTTTATATTTTTCAGTTTTTATTTTTTGTATTTACAATATCGATTTTTGATACGTTTATATTTTTAAGTTTCGTTATGTCCTCATTGTTCGGGTTGTCTTATATGTCTTTGTTTTGGCTCGTGTTCTATGTCTTTCGTTCATCTTCCCTTTCGTGTCGTCGTTTATCGCATCGTGGTCGTCTATCTTTGGCGTCGTTTATCTTTCGTTGCATTATCGATTATTGTGCGGATGTTTTTTTTGCCGTTCGTCCTTCGTCGTTTTTCGATCTCAAATTTTGTATTTTTTTAATTCATTTTTTCAAACTTTTTATTTTGAACTTTTAACTTTTTATTTATTTTTCATTTTATATTCTTCGATTTCTTATTTTTTCGATTTCTTTATTTCGCGAATTTTATTTTGTTTTTTTACATTTTATTTTTTATACTTCTTATATTTTTTCTGTTTCGACTTAAGTCCTCATTAGTTCGGATAAGACCTCATTGTTTTGGGTTGTCTCTATCGTCTTAGTCTTCGACTCTTGTCTATCGTCTTTCTTTCCTACTTCACTTCTCCCCCTTTCGTCGTGATTAACCTCGCCTGAATCTATTCGGCCTTTCCTTTTCGTATCGTCTTTCTCGTCTCGTACAAAATCGAAAATGTAAAATGTAAAAAAAATCCGAATTAAAAATTCAATATAAAATCGAAAAATATAAATGAAATATAAAAATTCAAAATAATTTTGAGCAACTGATTTTCAAACATTAAAATTTGAAGACGAAAACGACGAGGGACGACGGCAAGACGTCGCACAATAATCGATAAAGCACGAAGATAAAGGGACAAAAAATGACAACACCTGAAGTACACGAAGGCAAAGACGAATGAACGTTCACGAGCGTAATAAGGCGAGAGGAACGAAAGACGATAGACAAGAGTCGAAATACAAAAGACGATAGGACACAACCGTTGGGGCTAATTCGACTATAAAATTAAAAACCGTTACAAAAAATCGAAGTAGTAATAATAAAAAAATATAATTCGAAATATTAAAAAATCGAAATATTAAAAAATCGAAATATAAAAATTGAAAATATAAAATCGAAATATAAAATTCAAAAATACAAAATTTGGAAAAATGGATTTCAAAAATTTAAATTTGAGGATCGAAAAAACACGGGACGAACGAAAAAGAACGTCGCCAAGATCGTAAAGCACGAAGATAAAGGCGAAAGATGAAACACTGAAGCGCCGAGAAGGGCCAAGCGATGACGCCGTCACGAGCGCTAAACCGGACTAAGAGGAACGAAAGACATAGGCAGAATCGAAAAGACAAATGACTATAGAGAAACCCAAATATGAAACTTATGCGAAAACTATTTAAAATTATTAAAACGTACAAAATCGAAAAATGTAATTTAATAAAATTTAAATCCGAAAATATAAAAAATCGGAAAATAAAAATTCGAAAATTAAAAATCTAAAATATAAAATGAAAATATAAAAATTCACAAAAAATAAAATTTTGAAAATTAATTTCAAAATTTACAAATTATGGGGATCGCAAACGCACGAGGCGAACGGCCAAAAGGAACGTGCAGATAATCGATAAGCACGAAAGATAAAGGACAAAAATGACACACATGGAAAGATGACACGAAAGGGCAAAGAAGAATGACGAGTCCGGCGTTTAATACGGACACGAAGGAGGACGAAGACGTAGCAAGAGTCGAATACAAAAGACGATAGAGACACCCGCGAATAATTGGGATTAATTCGAACTATTAAATTAAAACGTACAAATCGAAAATGTAATAATAAAAAATATAAAAGTCTAAAATTAAAATCGAAAAATATAAAAATCGAAAAATATAATTTTGAAAAATTATAAAAATCGAAAAAATATAAAAATGAAAATATAAGAATTCAAAAATAAAATTTAAATGAATTTCAAAAAATTTCACAAATTCAATGATCGATCGAAACGACGAGGGACGACGGCAAAGAAAAACGTCGCCATAATCATATAGCCGAAGTAAAGGGACAAAAAATGACAGACACTGAAGATCACCGAAGGGCAAGACGAATTTGACGAGTCACGAGGTTTAATACGGACGAAGGGAAGAAGACGTAGACAAGGTCGAATACAAAAACGATAGAGACACCCGTAATTGAATATTATTTCAAAACTATCAAAAATTAAAACATACAAAATCGGAAAAGTGTATATAAAAAAATATAAAAATCCGAATATAAAAATCGGAAAATATAAAAACTCGAAAATAGAAAAAATTGAAAAATAGAAAAAATCGAAAAAATATAAAACGAAAATATAAAAAAATCAATATAAAACTCAAAAATAAATTTAAAAACATGAATTTCAAAATTTACAATTATGAGGATCGAAAAACACGAGGGACCAGAACGGAAAAAAGACGTCGCACAAGAATCGATAAGCACGAAGATAAGACGAAAAGATGCAACATGGAAAGACGACACGAAAGGCAAAGACGAATGATCGTCACGAGCGCTTAAAACGGCCGAAGAAGAACGAAACGATGATAGACAAAAGTCGAAGACAAAGACGATAGACAACCGATAATGATACTTATTTCGAAACTATTAATATTATAAAACGTCAAAAATCGAAAATT
>BOPP01000581.1:0-41385 GCA_017312745.1 Gryllus bimaculatus | reverse complement strand
TCATATTACGCTGACTGAAACGTGTTTATTTTTGTGATTAAAAGGGCATCTTGGGCTCGTCCGGGATTTGAACCGGACCTCTCGCACCCAAAGCGAGAACCATACCCTAGACAACGATCCGCCAGCTTTCGCTTTCCATGCTCTCGATGATGGTGGAAGAGCAGTGCAAGCCGCAATGCGTTTTTATATTACTTTGACTGAATCGTTTATTTTTGTTAATTAAAAAGAGCATTTTGGGCTCGTCGGGATTTGAAACCGGGTCCTCTCGCACCCAAAGCAGAATCATACTCCTAGACCAACGAGCGCTTGCTTTGATTCAGCATCATCTCTCCGATGATGGTGAAAGCAGTGCAAGCCGCAATGCGTTTTTGTATTACGCTTGACTGAATCGTGTTTTTATTTTTGTGATAAAAAGAGCATTTTGGGCTCGTCCGGGATTAGAACCCGGACTCTCGCACCCAAAGCGAGAATCATACCCAAGACTAACGAGTCGCCAGCTTTCGCTTCCATGCTCTCGATGATGGTGGAAGAGCAGTGCAAGCTGCAATGAGTTTTTATATTAGCTGACTGAAACTGTTTATTTTTGTGAATTAAAAGAGCATTTGGGCTCGTCCGGGATTTGAACCGGGTCCTCTCGCACCAAACGAGAATCATACTCCTAGACCAACGAGCGCTTGCTTTTGACCAGGCTTCCATGCTGCTTTATGATGGTGGAAGAGGCAGTGGCAACCCGCAATGCGTTTTTATATTACGCTGACTGAAACGTGTTTATTTTTGTTAATTAAAAAGAGCATTTTGGGCTCGTCCGGATTTGAACCGGGACCTCTCGGGCAACGCAGTGAGGCTTGCACTGCTTTTCCACCATCATCGAGAGCATGGAAGCAAAAGCTGGCGGCTCGTGTGTCTAGGGGTATGATTCTCGCTTTCGGTGCGTGAGGTCCCGGGTTCAAATCCCGAACGAGCCCAAAACTCCCTATTTAATTGACAAAAATAAACACGTTTCAGTCAGCGTAATATAAATACGCATTGCGGCTTGCACTGCTCTTCCACCATCATCGAGAGCGTGGAAGCGAAAGCTGGCGTCTCGTTGGTCTAGTGGTATGATTCTCGCTTTGGGTTCTCATTCATTATTAGAACTAGGCAACCAACATTTCTTTATTATCTCACTCAACGACAATTAGAACTCTTTGAGCATCTTTTCCTGAGCACATGTGTCTTGAGCTCTAGAATTCCTACCCCCACTCCTTTGCCAACATTAGTTGAATTAAGAATACATGAGAGCAATGAGCGATTTAGGCAAAGTCTAATAACCTGAAATGTTCGCTCCTGTGCAATAGAAACGATTTTGCATGGGAAAACGAACGCATGAGTTTGATGTAAAATTCCTTTTGTGAAAAATGCCAAACTCCTCACTCCTCTCGCAACTAGTGAAGCGTGGTCTCAAGAAAACGTGCGCGAATAATACTAGACATCTATACTAACATATAAAGACGAAAATACGTTAACTTCCAATAATCAATTATGGTTTTCAAGGTTGTTATTTTAGATAATAGAAATAGATTTGTCAAACCGGGATCAACTGTGATCTCGGATTTTTTTAAATTTTATAACTTTCGAAGTGGTTAATGGCTACTTTAGCTACTCCGTTAGCCACTATTTTTCAAGGATACTAAAATACGTATTTAAATTCGATTAAAATTACTTGGATTCTTTTTAAACGTCGATTGACGCAGCAAGATGAATTTCAGACTTTTCTTTATAAATACGTGTGTAGAAAAAATATGAAAAAGAGTAAGTTTTATGATGTGGCAATTGATTGAAAGTATTGATATAATACATAAAATTCCAAAAAAGATTATACGTGAGAATATGCATTTTATTTTTTTTTTTAGATTTGTTTATTATTTTGAGTTATAAGTTATTTAAGAAGTCTGGGGGTGGGAACCCTAGTAGGAATACAATTTAAATATCTTTTAGTGAGAAAGTGTTGTGTGTGCGGAAGACCGGGTATTTCCATGTTGGAGCAGGCAGAGAGGCGGCGGGGCAGAGCGGAGAGGAGGGGCAATAGAAGTAGGCTCCGCCACAGGGCGGGAAGAGATGGAATTTCCCTTTCTGTTGAATAAAAAAATGTTACGATAAATACCCCAGCAACGCGGGGACCTTCAGCTAGTCCTTAATATTTTCTCGGTACACAGAGACTTTATAGAAACATTTGGTTTTATAATTTCATAAAAGATGGATTCTGGTAAACCAAACTGACTATATTTCATTGCGCGGTTTATCGTTTTTGAACTACTTTACATTTACTACTACTTCAAGTTTATTGATTAACGACAACACTTTGATTTAGTTTTAGATTTAATTAGATTCAATATTTTGTTTTTAAATATTGCGTCCGAGTAGGGATTAAACCACGTTTCAGGTTAATAAATAAAACAATTTATACAGCATTAACTCAGAAAGCACCGTTTTAATATTTTGAGTACCCCTCGAACCTGTTTTTGCAATTGATACTTATCAACAATAGTAAGTTTAACAATATGCCGGTATGCATGCTTTTCGCCATCGAATAGAATGCGATACAAAAACGATGTTAGTTGCACGACATTTAAAAACATAAAAACAGCTCTTATTTTCGCGAAATTTAAGAATAGATCATAAATAGCAAATGCTAAAATGCTCGACTGTTGCTTATAGAGGTAAAGATAAGTAGCAGTCCCAGTTATGGAGGGAAAAACGACTTTCTCTTATGATTTTCTTGGGGTTGCGTTAAAATGCAAGGGGGTTAAAATGACGCAACTCGGCAATTACTCTTACTTGTAGAGCATTCTCACTTATCCAGTTCTCACTCAACCAGGTTTGACTGTTTATTAAATGGAAAGAGTGGAGTGAAATATAAGAGAAAATTTCAAAATTTCCCAAAACAATTAAATACTAGAAATTGCGTACCTATAGAGTGAAGGACAAATTCTGACCAAAAATGGGAAGAAACTTTTGAATCTACCCTTGACAGGTGGCCAATTTAAACTGGAGTCATCTCATAGAAATCGCTAAACATGCGTCAAAAATCAGCTGAAAACAGCAAACACCAAGAAATGTACGTAACTATGTCGAAAAAGAGGCCCAAGGCAAAGTCGATATCTCCCTATAAATGCCTCAAAATACATTGAAAAATTCGAAAATGGTCTGGAAATTGTTGTTCAAGTAATGTAAAATAAATTATAAAGGGTAAGGAAATCTAGAAATATTGTTGGTCCCCTCTTCTTCTAGGCTGCTCATGTCTGTGCAAGCAACATAACTCACGTGTGGATAATACTTTCGTAATAAGAATAGTGCAGTAGTAGTCTGGTAGGAATATTATTAGAAAGTTATTTCCTGAGCGTTTGGATCTGAAGAGGACATGGAAAACGATGCCTTTCTAAACGTAGACCGGTAACCGCAAACATAGACCGCTGAAGAAGTGCTTTGCGAGCTGTTCTTTGTTACTTTTGTTGAATAAAAAAATAGAAGAGCTATTTTCATCTCAAAATATCTTTGTCAATTAGCTTATTGTAGGAAGTATACCCATAAATATGACACTTACACTTGAAAATAAACTTTGAAAAGTAAGTGAGATCGAGGTAATTAGCATTGTAATATCCATCGAATATGCAGGTTTCGATGACATTGCCACTGAATAAGTGACTTAGATTTGTCGATTTTTTTTACTTCCATACAACTGATCTGACTTTGGTATAGAAAAGAAAGAGGAAGAAAAACAAACAAACAAACATAATGGATCTGATGATAATATCAGCAATAAACAATGCACAAACACAAACCATCTTAGCCATCCAGACCGGTAAATACATTCATAAAAAAAAAGTAATTCTCTTCAGTAAGTCGTCCTCATTGGGATTGCGTATCTTCGGTTTGAAATGTCCACGAAAAGCACATGCAACAGTACCAACTAATAACATAATGCGTTACCAACTTTATAGAATGCAAGCACCAGGCCGCACCGCGCGTCGTGCTACACTTGCCTGATAACGCTGATGACACCCGCGACAGAGCAACATCTTGAATGATTTACATTTCATTTACATGGGAGTGTGATGGAAAGAGATAGCTTTCAACTTAATAATCCCATCTAACCGGGTATTTGTTTTACTGTGTACATGCAAATCTCTAAAATAATTGTAAATATTTTAGTGTGATTCATTCGTATGTGCTCTGCATTCCTTGTGGCATTTGAATTACCTCATTTTAGTTATTGTAATCAAGTTAAACATATCTGTCACCATTATCAGAGGCGAGAAATGAAGAAAAATGTTGATGGTTCAATGGTTCGTCAGACGATAGGTTAGAGAAGACAGAGTCAAAGTGATTAATGCAGATTTCTTCTTCATTCAAACTTTGCATGCTGTTGAAAAACATTATTGTGTAGACACTGAAAATGAGGGCAAAATGGTTACTAAAGAGACCAACAAATCAGTTAGAAAAGTATATTTTTGAAATCCTAGTGTCATATTAGGTAACCGTAACACTTTGTTGATTGACAGATCAAGTGCTCTCCAAACCATACAGAATAATACATTTTTCTGAAACCTTTGTCTTTTTTGTTTTCAGGGTCTACATTAACTGTAGTTTAATAATCTTGGATTATTGTGAGAAAATTTGTAATGTGACAATTACAAATTCTTGAACAAACCTTTCCGAAAGTTGGAATAGCTTGTTATGTTTTCTTAAAAATTAGTGTACTTTTATTTTGTAGCTTAAATGTTTTGTTTTAAGTGCTTTTATGTATGTAGTTATTATCTCAATATTGTGTGTCTCAGGGATTCCAACTGGTCCTATGGATATTCCACCTAACAAGCGACCTAATTGTAATTATGGAAATGGGTGTTACCGTAGGAATCCCATCCATCTTCGAGAATACTGTCATCCTCACTGTATGTATATGTATACAACTTTCATAATTTTCTTTGGCTTAGGTTTTTATAATTATTCAGAGCTAGATTATGTTGTGAACATCATTTAACAATTCAATTCTAGTGCCTTATGGTGACAATTTTTTTATGTGCGTTAGTGGAAGACCTTCTACAAGGACAAAAAAGTTCCAGTAGTTTGGAACTACCTGAAAATTACAAGCCTAATGTAGATAAAGAATTGATTTTGGATCAGTTGAATGTACTGAAAAGAATTTATGAGAAACGTAAGTATATTACTCACAAAAAATAAAAAAATAAAATAAAACTGTCAGTTGGTCCTCTAACCCTTCTCTGTCAGCCAGCTACATTGAGATGTTTCTTTAATGATAAGTAATTACTAGACAACAATATGTGGTTAAAATCAACAATATATGGTTAAAATTTACTATACGGTACACCGTTAGAGAAGCGTGGCGGCGGGGCTTAAGCCCTAATTACTGTACATGCTCTAATAGAAATGAATAAAACTTATGGATAGGCGATTTTCATGGTTCGCCCTTCATATGGTTTGTCGCCGCAGCATTGTAATGCCTATTTACTTTCAAAGGCATATTTTCTTGCTTCGCTCGCCCAGATCCAAGTCATGGCGAGGCTTGGGCCTTCAGCCCTTGTGTTCACTATAAACATCCTTGAGTCTATCTAACGCATAATTACCATTTCACTTTTATAAGACATCACTTTTCAAGAAAGCCTCCAGAATTCTAACTGCCTAGTTAATGCCGGAATGGCCCGAAGTGCCGGTTTAAACGACTCCCTAGGTTGTACCGTATACTACATTTCAGCTCAATATATTCTGAATAAAACTCTAAATTAGACCCATTTGCATGGAACCACAAGTGACTTAATTGAGAGGGGCTCTACTGCACATGTCACCTGGTTCATTGTTACAATTGTTATTACATTACAAGTTTTACATGTATATATGTGTGTTTTATTCTAATAAATGTTTGAACTGCAGTTGCAGAAAAACCACCAGTCAAGAAAAGTAAATTAGAAACAGCCTCTTGTAACGTGTCAGCTAAATCTTCAGAGCAAAGTAATGCTTCAGAATCTTCGTTGAAAACTAAAATTCTGCCAAATGTGTCATCACTTGAAAAAGCAAATAAGTTTTCCAATTCATCTAATTCTTCAAGTCAGTTGAGTAGACCTGACAGTGCAAGAAGTGATTCTGTATCCGAATCCTCTTCAGCCCGATCTGAAACCTCAAATGAAAGAGCAGGCACATCATCATTTTCTTCTCAGTCTGATAGTAGAAGATTTGACAATTTTAGGAACATGAAACAGAAGTGTAGAGACCTAAAACGCAAATCTATGGCTGAAGCAGAGAAAAGTTCGAAGAGTCCTTTCAGTTCTGATATTCCCTCACGTATTGCTGCAGCTGCTCCCTATTTTTTTTTTCTAACCAAAGTACGTGCAGAACCTAGAACATACCATGAACCTTTCTCAATCACATTTCGGGAACTTTTGGATCCTGGTTTAGGAGATCTTCGGGCTTCACTTCAAATTAACTTTTTAGTTGAGCTACCCTGGGTTATGCATCATTATAAACATCAAGGAGTGGAGTGAGTACTGTTGAATCTGCTTTTCTTTTGTATGTATAGAAATAAAGACTAAAATATGAAAGATCGTTGATCGTAAGTGACAAGATTATAGGGCACACACAAGTGTTCCAGTTTTCAATTGGTTGTATTTACGTTGGAAAAAACACCCTTTCTTCAATCAGTCTTTGTATTACATAATTTAAGGATTAATATTTGTTTAATTTATTTTGTTACATTAATACATAATTTGTCTCAGTGAAGACATTGAAGCTTACGAGTAGAATGAGCATATAGAATGCATGAATTTTACTAAATCCTATAACCAATGAAGGGAACAACAACCTTTATACCTAATTAAAAGATTTTAAGTTTACTCTGAATTCAAACAAACAATACTATAATGAACCTTGCAACAGCCTCTATCTCATTTGGCATTGAAATAGCATGGGCACCAGTGGCAAGGCATGACTGTTTTGCCTTGTCTTTGCTCTCCCTGCCTAGTGTCTTTCTGAAGCGACATACCCTGGTCCCAATTGCTTAGAAACTGACCAAAATATGAAGCTTTGGCATGATTTGCTTGAAAATTTGTATGTAAGGGCTGCAGAGATCACTGATTAAGAACACGAAACTATATTTGAAAAACAAACCTTCATATTTTGGCTTGGTTTCAGAAACACCCTGGACAGGTCTTGCAGTGAATGCACAAAACTACCATACCTTCCCCACTAATGGATACTAATGCATTGATAATGATGATAGGAAGTTTAATGATTTTATTAATTTTGTTTCTTAAAAATAATTTTTTTAAACTAATAGATAATGGAGGATACTGACTAAATCAACAAAACCAGTTAGTGTTACTTAGGTTTTACTTTCTCATTTTGAATTCAAAAATGTTTTGTGGGGGAATAAGTTCCTTATAATTTTTTCAGCGATAAACCCCTTCTCATTCTTCATGGAGAAGATTCAGACGATCTAAAGAAGAACAATCTGCCTCCCAACATCACTGCAGTGAGAATAAAGACACCTCATCCTTTTGGGCACCATCATACGTATGTACTGGGTTTAATGAACTTCAAATAATTTGTCACTATCTCATGATGTAAATTGTCAAGAGAGAGCTTCCCGCCAGAGAGAAAAGTGTATTTTGTTGAGTTGTGCCAAACCATTTCACTCCTAGAATCTTTTTCAGAATATAACATTCTTTATCAACACCAATGTTCCGGAAATCATTGGTTGGTTAAGATGAGAAATATTTTTTCTATTAAATTTTACCCCAAAATATGTTAATAACAAAACATTTTTCAAGACATGCTTTGAAAATTCAACCCTATTTATATTCCCCATGAATATAAATAGTCAACCCCATTTATATTCAGAAAATAAAAGGGTGTCCAGACTTAAGCTCTGGCAGCACATGATTTCACTTTGATGATCCAATACTCTGCAGTCAGTATCAGTGGTCTTATCCAAGAATCAAATCCATTCTATTTAAACCTCCATTGTATTTTTTAATATTTTATAGGAAGATGTCTCTTTTTCATTATGAAGATGGCAGTGTGAGGGTTGTAGTCAGCACTGCGAACTTGGTTGCTTCTGATTGGCATAATCGTACACAAGGGTAAGTGACTTATCTCTTTTAACTAGTTCAGATGGATTTGAGGACCTCTTTGAGATACTTCTAATTGGATGACTTGAGTATTTTGATTAGGAAAAATTTGTTGAATCCTACAAAATCAACATTTTAAAGAAAGAATGGACTGCAACCTGACTACAAAATTTGAGTATTGTGTGTGACAATCTCAAGATTTGCTTATTGCGAGCGTTATTAGCACAATCTAATATTGGGCAATACAAAAAAGAGAAGTTAATTTATACGAAGTAAAATATACCCATCTACTGTATATTTGCTTTGTTATTGTTGTCTTTCTAAATGTAATGGAACTCTGAAATTTTGATTTAATTATTTATAATGGTGAAAGACTATCATATTGACATTTTGACATTGAGAATGATTGACAGTTAAATATTTTCAAATTAAAAAATTATATTTTATCCTGAGTATTTTCTTAATATGAGACACCCAGCAACAATCTGTGAAGACATTAGGCCTGAACACTAGATGTGAGGAGCAAGTAATCAAAATACATATTGTCCACTGGTGGAAAAAAATGAGTTTGATATGAAATCATGTAGGTTTTAATATGTTCTACAAGTTCCTGCTTACAGATTTCTTGAAAATGCATTCTAATACATTAAAATTAAATGCATTTTGAAGAAATCTGAAATCAGGAACTTATAGAACTTATTAAAAACTGTATGATTTCAAAACAAAGTCAATTTTTTCACTAGTGGGCAAAATGAGTTCTGATTAGTTGCTCCTCATGTCATCTTCTAGTGTAAAGGCATGAGAATCCTGAAGAACCTTTTGAAAGAACTGATGACTGTTATTATGTGCTTTATTTTTCCTTCTGAATATTTATGGATTTCATGCTTACAACAGCATAATGTGTGTATCAGGTTGTGGATTAGTCCTGCCTGTCCTGAACTTCCTGAAGAGGCTGATACAAAAGCCGGCGATTCACCTACTGAATTCAAGACCGATTTACTGCGTTATCTTTGTGCGTATCAAATTCCTGAACTCCAGGAGTGGGTGAGCATAGTTCGTCAGGCTGACTTTTCTGAAATAAGGTACATCTGAAATCAATTTTCGTTGGAGTTATTCGTTCTGGTTTACTTTTCCTTTCAGAGATGAACAATGAGTTGATTCAATTATGATTCACAGAGTATGCTTCATTGGCACAGTGCCTGGAACACATCGTGGCCCGGATATGGATCGTTGGGGACACAGACGACTTGCTGCGCATCTTAAAAAGCATGCTGTGGGGGTTGATCCAACATGGTCTGTAGTGGCACAGTGTTCATCTATTGGCAGCTTGGGCACTCATCCAGAAGCATGGATGTTGGATGAACTCAGAGCTAGTATGACTCTTGGAAAGGGAACATCAATGATTCAAGGTTTACCTCCTTTCAAAGTGGTAAGTTCAATTTTAAAATTACACAGTACTTAATAGTTATTTATAAAAATTGGAGATAACATTTCTCTTTCATCTATAAAGTTGAAATTTAACTTCTAAGTGAATTTTTGCAAGTCTTTTGATTGAATGAGAATCCAAATAATCTTCTACTTGATAGTTTATTTATTTTATGCAATTTTTTGTAAATTTCATACAATTTTTAATCAGAATTTTTTTCTAAAGTATTAATAAACATATCTTGTTTATTTGTTTATAGCTCCACTTTTCTGTTGAATTATTTGAAGGACTGCCTAAACTGGTGTGATAAGTTTGTGGAGGACCAGGTTTAATAACAACAGTAGAACATTTATTATTTGAACTAATTGGGACCATCGAATATCATGTACTACCTACACCACAAAGAGTGAAAATCACAGAAAAAGTTGTAATCAAAACAATTCTCCTCGGTTTTTGTTGATTTTACATACAAATGATCATAAATGTTTTATGATGAGCAGAGCTTGAAGGTTCAGGCACTTTTTATATCTAAAATAAGCAGGCAAAAAGGCATTTATTTTTACCAAAATAGGCATGCATAAAAAGACATTTATTTTGGCTAAAGTAGGGGGTTAAAAATTCTGGAAACAATGAAAATTCACCAGTTCAAAAGAATTATTGTAAAAAATTATTAATGAAAATGAAACACAGTTTCATCCTAACTCTAAAATTTACATTAGCACTTACGTGGAAGGAAATTACCTTTTCTATGTAATCTTAATTGCACATTACCATCCGGTAAGACAACTATGAATTTATTTTACTCGCAACACTTTCTACGAAATGCTATTGTAGAATCCCTTTTGAATCTTGAAAAGGTATCAGTAAAAACGCAATTATAGATTTTGTTCTTTACACTTGGGTAATCACCAGAAGGAAAGAAAGAACAAGAAGGAACTGTGAAGGGTATATCATGTACAGACAGCTGTGTCCTCAAAAGAGATCCGAGGGATGCGATGTCTCATGATCGAACAAGTCTGTCAGTAACAATGAAAAATATCAAAAACCTTCACTGGTATTATATTCCTTTCCCTTTTACATTTTTAACACAATCTGACACTGAAGTACCAGCGTCAATAGAAAGACAATACACGGCCGTGCCTTCATGTTGTCTAGGCTCGCAGGAATGTTTCCATCTCAATAGAGATTGGTGCCAGGAGGGAGAAAAGGGATAATAATTATGAAAAAGGCACAAAAAGGCAAAATGCCAAAATTAGGCATCAGAAGCTAAAATGTACAAAAAAGGCAAAATGAAAATCTACTAAAACACCAGAAGTACAAGTAAATTGATACTAGTCAATTTGATAAGTCATAAATCTTATCAATATTAGAAAGGTATTTTGCCAAACTTCTGGGCTCTAATAATGAGCCAGATATGATGTTGTAACATGCATGAGAATTCAATTGCAAAACAATATTTTAATGCTCTATTAGACAATTTGCGTTGTTCAGAATGAAGACATGTTTGAATAATGATGCCCTTCAATTGCATTAAATAAATAAAAATGTATTTTTCCTTCCATTCATTCGATATGATCTTATTCCAAGGGTTCTGGCACTTAATTTTATGATGGTCAGATGATTTTATGATGATAATTTTTTGGCACAATCTGAATTTTTTTGGTGGGATTTCAGATATATCCTAGCAAACAAAACGTGTATGACAGTGTGGATGGAGCCTTGGGTGGAGATTGTTTGCCCTATTCAATGCACACTCATTCAAAACAAACATGGTTTACTTCGTTTCTGTAGTAAGTGTTCATAATATTATGCACAATTAATACTAATAAACAAAAGAGAAGTATATTAATTCATTTCGGTCCAAACATCTTGTGGAGCAGTGCAATGTGATGTAAAATTTCTAGAGTTCCCTGAAGGTAGTGTCTTATCCAGTCCCCTTCTCCATTCTGCCATTTGATCTGATAAGGATGAAAACCAGATTTTAGCATTTCATTTTATAAATTACTGTAATTTATTAAGTAATACAGATCAACATTTGGGCAGATGTCACCAAAAAAAGAAAAAGCATTGTAATTTTAAAAAAGTTTTGGACAAATTGTTTTGGGCAAAGTGTACTGTTAATAAGAATTGAAAGATTTCTAATCCTAAAACATATGTACACAAATTATTACATGTAGTAATTCTTTTATTAACTGTAAATTTCTGCTATTTATTGTTTAGTCAGTGGAAAAGTGATGTTCGGTTTCGAACCAAAGCTGTGCCACATATCAAGACTTACACTCGAATGTCTCCGTGTGGTAGTCGGCTAGCTTGGTTTCATTTGAGCAGTGCCAATTTATCTAAAGCTGCTTGGGGTATGAACAAGAAAACCAAAACCAGCGGGACTGGTGTTTTTATGATGTCTTACGAAGCCGGAGTTTTATTTCTTCCAGAAATTCTGGTATGTATATTTGGCACTTCTGAAAAATATATTTTATCTATATAATATTCAAGAGAAAATCAATACTTTTGATAGTGTAACACTTTTCATTGAATAAAATAGTACAAATATAACCAGAAATGTGATAGTCACAATTTTGATGATGAATGTGATGAGTCACAATTTCGAATTGTTTATTTGCGCTGGAAAACTACTGTTCAATGCATAAGATTTGTGATATCTTTTATACTTTTCATTATTAAAATACACTTTTTGTTTTGCAGATCAACAAACCAGTTTTCTCAGTAGGCAAAAGCGATGATAAAACACCACCATTCCCTCTACCGTATGATGCGCCTCTGACTCGCTACAATCCATCTGATAAACCGTGGGTGATGGAATATTTGAATGAGTATATGCGAAGCAAGAAATAATTCAAAAACATAAAAACAAATATCTATAATTTTAATCTGCATTTTGTATTTTCATTTATTAAATACAATCATGAGAAATGTAATATTTTGTGTTTATTATTAATATTTCTGAAATAATTCTATATACAAATGCCCAGCTGTAATTTTTTTAAACTTCTATGGCTATTATCCCGTTTTAGTAACAAGCGGGTCCTCATGAAAACAAAAAATAATTAAGTACTGAAATTTTTGAACTTAATTGAAATAAAAATATAAGAATTTTTACTTCAATAAGAGATATTACTGAATTCATTTTTGGCTTATATAAGACTGAATAAATTAATAATTTCAGCTTTTGGTTATACAGATATTATTAGTAAATTCAATTATAAGAACTTGCTTTGTGATTGAAAGAAAATACAGTAAAACCTCATTAGCATGAACTCACTTAGCACAAAATTCGTCATCAAATAAACAAATTTGGGTTCCACCAAAGAAGTAAGTAATAACACTAATTTTTATAACAAGAACACAGATAATTTTAGTCCCTTGGTATTCTTGTTGACGGTTTACTGTGTATGTTTTTGTAAAGCATGCCCAGAATAAAGTATTTTTTTAACTTTCATGGAGCATGACAAATGATGAGATCAGATTTAAATTGTAAACAATTAGCTGATTTGGAAGAGTTTAACCAAAAAAAAATCACTGCTTTTCTTCATTCCATGTTGTACATGAGAACGTCACTACAATTTTGTAAATTAAATTTTTTTCATACTTTATTGTATTTTGTATAAAAGTGCAAATAAATTATTGTTGAAAATGTCTTTTATGATTTCACCCTTAAGCCATTAAAGCAAGCATTAAGTCTTATTAACAGTGCAATAAAGGCAATATCTAAGACTTTTATTTATGTTTGTTGGACCTTCTTACATCACAATGCTTATATTTTGTAGTTATAATTACTTAAGTAATTTTGGGCTTGAGAAGAATGTTCTCAAATTAATGATTTTCTAATGAGTGTCAATTTATAACTTTGTGCCTTATTTGGATTGAGAGTTTTAACTGTGGGCTTACAGTCTTCATGGCTTTTAACTTTTTCTTCATGCATGTCTTTGCTATTTTTGTATTATTATTATTAGAGCATTTTCCAAGTCAATTCTATTATTCTCAACACCCCATTAGGAATGCCTCTACAATGTATTTGACAACATGTTAGTGCTCTTCACCTGAGAGGTCAGCACAATTGGGAGATCTGAACAACAAACGCTCAAATCTACAATGGTTATGTTTACAGAATTATTTTAAATCGATTTCAGAAATTCTGTGAAATATGCTTTCATCATTTTAATCATCTGTGCTGGTATGACTGGGTAATACTTCACAAAATTGCAGATTGTTTATTCACATCTGTCATTCATGATACATTGACACCAATTAAAGTGTACCGCACACAAGATGCATAGGTGCTTCATATTCATTGTCTTCATTGGTGAAAAAACTTAAGTTCGTATTACTTGTGTGGTTGGCAGAACACTGTCATTAAATCACTTCATAGAGAACACATGCCGTAGACAATAACATCATATGCTTATTTGATAAGTCCATAAGAACAAAACACATTTTATTATACTTCATATACTACTGTAGAAGAGGATAAAATCGATCATTTACCACTATCTCAGAAATTTGTTCAATTTCGGATAATGTTTACTGTCGGAATTTCTAGTGAGCCGATTCCTGTTCTGCACTTCAGCCTCATATTTTTCTACTCAAACTGGGAAAGGAATGAATTCTGCCCATAGAGAATTCCCGCGCCGCTTGCCCAGCCTTAAGTTAAGAACTGCCCAAATCCACACTGCTCTTTTCTACACTCCTCGCCTGACTCCGCTCCTACCTGCCTTACCCTGCCGTGTTCACTATGATCACCGAAAAATCATTCTGAAAATTGCATGTCAATTCACAAGTGTAGAGGAAACCTCTTTTCTCCACCAATTACGGATGGTGCCCCAAGCTGGTTGTAAGTTGTGGCTCCATCGAATGACGAAATGTAATTTCCAAAATTCAGATCACTTATATGTAATAATATGCAAGCAAAACATGTAATTAAAAGAAAGTTTAATAAAAGCCTATATTCAGACATTACTTACATAATTTTATGCCTGGTGTCGATATCTGGAACGTTCACCTCCCGCGTACATTGTTTGTTTCCAGAGGGCACTCAACTTTTTGTATTAGTAATACATTGAGATAATTGTCGCTAATAGAATTCATTCAAAACAAAACGAACTAGGCTTCGAAAATATCCATTCCAGCACTTTGCAACAAGCACGATTCTCGGACAAATTTACACTAGTTCATTTCACGATCTTACTGGTTAATACTACCACTAGTGATGAAACCGAAATAAAATAATTTTATTTCGAAATTTAGCTACCCGGTTATATATTGTAATAATGAAAAATCTGTAATTTTTTAGGTAATCTCTCTTAAATCGGTAGAGATTCTTACTTCAAGAGAATTATGATTTGTCGGCAGCATCAACAACAATCACCACAAACACAGTAGCTACCTCTCGAGATCTTTAGACTTATTCATGACTACGTAGTTCACTCAATCACACATTCACGAAGCTCGTGATACCTGCGAATGCCGGCATCATGTGAAAGACCAGTTAAAAAGATGAAATTTCTTCCAGAACGGCGAACTTTACACAAAGGACTCATGATTGGTTGGTTGCTAGTGATTACGGGTGCATTAACCAATGAGGTCATTAGTTCCAAAAGTGTAGTACATGTTTCCCCCCTCGAGAGGTGGCGTTGATCTTCCTCCGCTGCATGACGAGATCCGGCGCCGACCTACTGTCAGCAGGCGGGGTTTCCCTAACCAGGTATCTCCCACAGCGGGGCACCGGCCAAACCGGGACAAGCTCTAAGCTCCCGACCGGTCTCCCTACACTTGAATTATTGGTGCTAAGTTGTCTGTTCTGGAAGGAAGACCTTTTCGTCGCTCACGGTGGATGCATATTTCCGCTTGCAGCAGCCTCCAGTTTCAGTCGGAGAGCGCTGGTGGGAATACGAGCGTGTGGGTGGAAGGGTCTTTCATGATTACAAAATATAGCAGGGTACTAAATTTTCGAAATAAGTAATTTTATTTGTGTAAAAGTGTCGAAACAATAGGGCCTGTTGCAATGTGCTGGAGTCGATCACCGTATTTTCGAAAACAAGTTATATATTATTACCGAATTATATTACCGTGAATTGTCTCAGTGCGGAACTAATATAAAAACTTAAGTGCCCAGTGGACATCAACGCCAGAACCACGTGCGCGGAAGTATACGGACACGCATAAAATGATGTAAGTAATTAATTTACTTGAATTCCTCACATTTTATTGTATATTTGGGTTTTGAATTTTGGAAATTACATTTCCGTCATTCGATGGAGGTGCAACCTTCAGTCTGTTGGGGCACCAGCCACCAAAAAATATTTCTTATTGGTCGATATTGCTACAATATCTTGAATATTGGAAGACATGAATGGAAAAAGTATATTCCTAGCGTATTAAAAGAATATTTTTGATGATCTGAGGTTTGTGCATCTGTGCAACCTAAATACGAGCCGTCATTGAAAGAAACTCTCTATGAAAAACGAAAATGCAATTTCAACTGCACAATCTCAACATTGCGCTCAAAAGATACGCTGCGTCCTCGCTTCCATGGCAGCGCCACGCCACAACGGGTTAGTTACGTCTCCGCTAGATTGTGCTTGACGTGGGCTTTTCAAAATATGTATTTTTGAAAATATTATTTATGTAGCATATAACGCATAATTTATGTAGCATAACATGTAAGTTACACGTGCAGTCATCGGATACTTCCAGTTTTCAAGCAACATCTTATTTGCTGAGATAGTGTCTAGAGGGAGTCCAGTGTCTCGAGATTTATAATCTGCCTTGTGCAGTGTCATTCAGCAAGTTGCTACAACTTCTACTAAGCTACTACTGCTAGTAATAATAATGATTAATAATAATAATAATAATAATAATAATAGTTTATCCGGAAATGGGATGTTTACGTAACTAAAAATAATATATGATATTTATGTTTAGGGTTGCCAACATACCGAAATTGTCATCAGTAATAGTAATAATCAGGGCTCGGTTCAGATGACCTATAATTCTTTGAAAATTACTTATAAAAAGAATTTAAAATAAGAGGAAAATGATCTAAAAATTAAAAGGGGAAATTAGCACATTAAAAAAGTATTTAAAAATTGTAGGAAAATGTTTACTCATTCAATGAATTTTACAATTTTAAATACAATTTATGTGTAATGTATGTAAAATTAAGTTTAATATAAAGTTTTCATTTTAGGAGGAAATGCAATCCTTAGCTTTGAAAGGTTGAGGAAGTAACCGAACATCCGTGTAATTTTGAAAGTTCGAAGAACAAGAGTCAATAGCAGTAGTAAATTTCATTATGAACTGATGATACAATAAAATCTGTTTTAGTGAGTCACTCTAAATTCATGAAACGTTTAGTAAAAAAAGGAAATGCATAAAACTGACGCGAACGTCCAAAACAATGACCCCAAAATTGAAAAATGGCAAAAAGGGACAAAAATGACCCAATGCGGGATCTGATTTTCTCACTCTCTTTCTGCATTTCGTTTTTGCCTACGGCCCGTGGGTTGCCTCCGCACAACGAGTTACACAGCCCAGTGGCGGCTGATGTCCCAACATACATTTCTAACACGTATGTCACGATAAACATTCTTTTACATGTTAGGTACGTCTACAATGCACCAATGAAAGGAATCTCTCAAACTATTCTAAGTTGCTTTGTTTAACTTAATATAGAAAAAATACCCAAGGATGAGGGTTTTGAGGACATGAAAATTGAATAAGAATCGTCTGTAATGGAACTTCATGAGAGCATGAACACCAGTGCTCAACGGCAGCAGAGGAGAAACGAAATTGTAAACAATTCATAATTTAAGAGTAAGTATACTTTATTCAGAATTTTCAAAATGTAATTCACACCCAGTTCTTTCTCTCATTTGTTTTTCCCATAGTAATTTCTCCTTTTTTAATTTGAACACTTCCAACTGTTCTAAAAGTACAATTCTTTGCAGTTCTTCTAAAGATAAGTGTCGGGTTTCATCACTTTCTTCTTTCCTATTCCTTACAGCAGTGATGGGCTGTGGCCTTTCTTGGTATACGGCACTGCTGGTTGGAGTACTCGTAGTCGGTGGACTTGCGGCTTCTTCAGCTTCAGTTTTAGTTTCTTCTACAACACTGACACCAGAAGAAACAGCTCCTGTGGATAAATATATATCTGCATGCATGCAAAACTTCACTTCATTGATGCTGAAATTAACATACTTTTTACTGATACGTTATAGCTTCTTATTGCCTTCGATTCGGAGTTCGATAAACGCTACTTAACATAATTGGATCGAGAGGTCCGTGGTTACGAGGGAAATATGAAAACAGATGAATAATGCTACAAGTTTCCTTACGAAGGGAATTAGAAGAGGAAATTTTGAAAAGACAAACCGAGTCAAGTTAACATCTAGGTAACAAATAAATAAATCGTTATAAAGGTAAAAATAAAATTATGTATGTACCACAAGCGTTAACTGGCTCTAATGACCTTGGGCCAAAGGCTCTCGGGCGTTTTGTCGCCGCTCGATCATTAGAATCCTTATAACGCCCATGCTGCATAAATAACTAACATGAAACTTGTTTTCATTTTCTTACCTGGTAACCTATTCAACGAGGGATTACTCTCTCCATACATCAGTGCATACATTTTCTTTTCCCAATCCTTAAGAATTATGGGCCTGTTTCCTGTTTTACTCAGGTCCGTCTTCGATTTCACTCTGGATTTCATGTTAAAAATTTTCTTTTGAATCTGCTGCTCCGTGAATTGTTTGCCACACGCTTGCTGTATACTCCGGATTGCTTCCGCCTTGCGGCGTCTGCACTCCGGAAGCTGACTTTTATTTAATACCACAGGGAATTCTTTAAGCAAGTCTACGAATTCTACATCGTTCTGCAATTCCATTTCTACTTACAATCTTCTTTCAACAAACATACTCAAAACCAAACTTCCAACTTCAAACAAACACCCACTTCATCTCTCCACGGCCTCCTGTTAACTAAAGCGCTGAAAGAATACACAGCGTCTTTGTTGGAAAGTCTCGGAAATTCTATATATCCAAAGAGTAGTAAACAATTCGTATATAAAATCTGTGTGTAGTATGTATTTGCTCAACTCAGAGCAATTACTCTGGCGAGAGCGTAACACT
The DNA here is from genome assembly GCA_017312745.1 of Gryllus bimaculatus. Taxonomy (NCBI): domain Eukaryota; kingdom Metazoa; phylum Arthropoda; class Insecta; order Orthoptera; family Gryllidae; genus Gryllus; species Gryllus bimaculatus. The sequence continues at coordinate 22,696 of BOPP01000581.1, read as the reverse complement.
ATTCATAAGAATGTACATTGCGCAAAATGTGGAAAGTTTGTTCTCGAATATTTACTTACAGTAATTGCTCGCTTTTATTAATACCACCCATTGTTTATATCGAGATACGGAGTAATGCACTTGTCGTGATGGGGGTCGATTAACGTTATTTTGACCGAGGTGAGCAAAGGCGGATATCGCCAGAAGTTTGTACTTACTCTCCCTAGGTGGCAGTGTCAGCGTGTTCTTTGTAGTAAATCAGATCACACACAGATGGCTCGTAAAGCACAATTTGCAGGTCAGGAAACATCGATGTATCGACATCATTTTTACCACAATCAGATTTTGAATTTTGGTGAATTGATCAAGAACCGAGGGGATTCAGATTCAGATTTCAGATTTATTTAGTAAAAAAACAGTAAAAAGTGTATGTGACGTAGAGAGGAGAAGATTATCTGCGCACGTTTTCTTGAGTTCCAGAAACTCTTCCCGTCATTTTAACTAAAAATAGTTGAAAAATGAGTAAAAGTTTAACAAAAATAAATAAAAATAAATTTTAAAAGTAAATTTTAAAAATCGCAAGATTAGCAGTATTTGAAAAATAGTCAATGTTTCCGAGTTTTAGAAAACTTATTTGCATCGAAACACGAATTGCAGGTGTGATTTTTCTGCATTGCTAACAAAATAGCAACTCGCACTTATCTGTACTCTTATCATTGTAAACAAAAGGAGAGTTCAACAAAACGTGCGCATAGTGAAGCAACATTTACGTCCAGAAGCAAAACAAGGGGTCATTTGCTCAATGGATCAGGGAAACTCGTCAAAAACCTGATCGAGATATGAATTATGGATTATGAAAGGAATGCTCATTCCAAGGAAGAAGCTACAATTCGGAATCCATTAAAAGTCAGATTGGCTTTGAATTTTTATACTTCCGAACTATTTGTAATTACTCATATTGTGCCATTTCTGTTAGCATCACCTTCACACACACAAACTAGTAGAGCGCAGCAGACCGCAATTTTTAATAGAATGCTTACAGGTCATGTAAAATTCTTATCAAATACGATTACAACTAATATTTCAACCATCTTTTTCTAATTCTTCTAAATTAAACTGCCGGAATTATCCTTCACAGAATAGAAAATGACGTGAAAAAAGCAATGCAAAGTATAGCTGTAAAGATCATTGAAAATCGATTACGATGTTTTCGAAATTAGATCGTAGAGACAATATTTATACATTGTAAAAATTGAAGAGGTTTTGATACATAGTAATTAACGAACCGAGTGTATAAAGAGTGGTGTAATTGGATGAGTGATGTATTCATGACAACGAGCGACGTTAGAAGCGAGTTTTCCTACTTATTTACCTACAGTGCAACTATACCCCTTTGTACAAATGTTAGTTTAATATTATTTTATTTCCATTTCAGAATAATTTAAAAAGAATAATTTGAGAAATTCACACACATCTATACCTTCCGAGGCACACATTTGATGATGAATTGATTCTGAAAAAGATCTATGATAGTGGGCCTTGCATCATGCTTGTTTGCAAGTAGAAGATTGTGGATAAAATATTAGATGAACCTGTCATTCACAAACATTACTTCCCACGGAAAGTAAAGACAGCTATGAGAGGGAATACATAAATAAATATTGGGGGGGGGGACTAGTCACTTGTGCACAGTTTTGCTATAGAGTACTTTTAAGAACTACACAAATGACGTGTCAATTTTTACCTTTATAATCCTAAGACTAAAATTTTTACATGCAAAGCATTTAAACGATTCACGTTAAATATTTTATATTGATCAGTCAGCTAGCGTAACATTAAGTTAGTTTAATTTATTTTCATTCATTCGTTATTTATAGTGGTTGTAGGTGGTAGTTATTTGTAGTAGTTGTAAGTACGTATCAGTGATGTAAATTTTTGTTCATGTTTCATGACCGCCAGGAAATACTTGGGCTACGTCTGTGTTACAGATTCTTAATTAAACGATTTGGCTCCTTTTCTCAATTCCGATTGGTAGGTGTGGAGTTTTAATTGAACGGTGGAGTTTTAATGGCACGGGTGCTATTAACATAGAGATAATCAAATATTTTGCATGGAATCATGGATTTTTAATGAAATTAGCATATTTTGTTAACTAAACATAAAATGTAAATAACCACATTAGCTTAAAAACAATTATTTTAAAAACATAGACGGCCACTTCATATTCAATAATATAGATTAGGGATTAGCTCTCAGTGCAAGGTTCCTATTGAACTGATCAATGTTCCTGACTATTTGAAAAATGAAACAAATTTACATGTAAGAAATTTGCGAAAGTCTATTCAAAAAATGACATTGTTAAAAGTTCACAAACCCTTACTTCTAACTATATGATATTCACATTCTTTTAGACACAGGTTGAAGTACTCAGGAGAAAGCCAGAGGAAAGGAGTGCAGCAGGAATATCACTAAAGGGCCTATGAAACAAAAGAGGAGCTCTGAAACCCAAGAGACTCAAAATTATAATAGAACTGTAATTTGATTTATTTAATTTTTATTGAATTCTTAAAAAAATCGTCAGTGGTTATAGGAACAAGGCTAAATACTTTTATGTAAAGTACGATTGTAAAAAAAATGTACTGCATAGATATATTTATTTTTGATGCTCCAACCACAGACGTTTGTTTTACAGTTCGATGTCGATGGATTATTATTTCATAGTAATAATAATACTCATCTATACATGTTAGCGTACGTTTCTGTAGGGCTCACACTTTCTTTGTAACGGGACAGGTTTTTTTTCTTGGCAGCACTAGTCAGAAGAAATTAAATGATGCGCGTCACTCCTCGTGATTACTACCAAGGGTGCTGCAACTGCACACATTTTTCTCGTATTATTTGCGCTTATGCAGGTTTCGAAAATTTAGAGTTTATGAAAAGTTGAACCTGCGCCTTCTTTATATGCGTTACTTCTTCTATTCGCGAAAAAGGAAAGAACAAACAGAGCCTTTTTGAGAAAATATGTTATAGAAATTTCCTTCACTTAAATCAAATTTCTACCCTCAAACAACTCATATTTTCAAAAAAAAAGTGTACACGACCTTATTTAAATATCGGATTTTCAGTAGATTTCATTCAGGACAAACTATAGAACATATTAAACATAAATACTGTACTTTTGTATCATGTAAACATAAATATTTTACTTTTGTTTTGCAATTTTCGAAAATGCAAGGAGTACACTGTAGATGGCGCCTGTGAAATTTTTAAAAACATATTTTGCTCTATTTAAAAAAAAACATTTTTGAAAAATTGGAGCAGTTACTGAGAAAATTCTTTTTTAATTGCGTATATTTCACGCAAAATTACACTAAAACTACTCATATATTTTAAGAAATAAAACCTGACCGTAATTAAAGAATGGTTTTTGAAGAATAGATTCAATTAAGGAAAAACATATCTATCTTCAATATTCTATCTTCAACATTGTCACCTAAAAATTAATTAAATCGTGAGATCCTAAGTGGTAACACAATTAACACCTGTTTGCTTTATTAATTATACTTGAAGTTCTGGGGACGAATAATCACAATTTGTATCCTTTTATATTTTTTATAACAAAGTATCATAATTAATATTTCACTCTAACAATCTTAATGGCGTTCAGTTATTCAGTTTTAACATTCTGATTTCCATTCTCCCTTAGTTTGTATAGATTCTCTATTTAACATTATATTAACATATTACCCGCTATTCGTATTTTCCACAAAATGGGGGGCAAAATAAAAATATAATATTTATGTAGTACTTAACATTCATTATTTTAATCTATATATTGTTTGTGTGGTATCACAACGTTATATTTAATAATATTCTTTTATTTGTATTTTTCAGTTCAACGTGATGGCAGTGTACCTGAGCTACTAGCAGTTTTTTACAAATGTGTGACGACCATTCGAATGGAGAGATTTGGACACCTAAACATGCTGTGCCCTTAGACATAAACGTTTGAAGAGTGTTTGAAAGAGGTGTTGAAGGAGAGAAACAATAGTATTAGGGAATAAGGTTGATTAGACACATATTGCAAAGTACGTAGTGATAGACAAAGAATTACGTTGTCATTTATAATTTCTGCAGGAATCGAACATTGGGGTTGCTTCCATCTGAAAAAAAGCTGGAACGACGAGTGGTAGAAGGAGATAATATAAGCGTAAACCCACATTTTTATAAAATATCTATTTTATAGTGACGAGAATAACCCCAAATAACTCTTAATAGTAGACACATTGAATGCAATGCTTGACTAGAAGTACTTGGGCCCCACTCCGTCGCCCGCGCCCGCGCCCACGCCCACGCCCGCGCCCACGCCCGCGCCCACGCCCGCGCCCACGCCCGCGGAGCGACGCGCTGCTCGGCGCAGGGGCCGACGGCGGCTCGAGTCAGAATATCGCGTTGCACGTGGAACTTCACGGGATGCACTTTCATCTTCAATAATTCAATCTGTGTCGTGAGCTGAGAATTATGTATTTGATTGTTAATTTAGTATGTTATCGATATAATACGATCCTTATTGTTCGTTAAAAAAAAACAGGAAACACAATTTAACTTTTTATATGTGACTAGGTTCTACCTTTTATGGACTGGCTGCCTTTGCTCCGAAATGAAGGAATTTTATTGGTATAATGCATCTAATTAGTTTCGGAAACCGCTATTGTTCTCCTTCAGACGCTGACTGTAGGAGAATTCTAGCGGTCGGCTGCTCTGATCGGTAGTTTTCCGTGGTTTCTTCGATCAATTCCAGGCGGAGCAGTACCTTAACAAATGGGCCACGGACCGCGCGCTTTCTCTTCCTTGCCATATCTTCACCCTTTCACACACATACACTAACATGCACTACACTATCGCATATGCCGGGAGAACGGTCAGGAGCTTAAAGCTTGTCCAGGCTGGGGAGGTGCCCCGCTGATTGGAGATACCTGGTTGGGGAAACCCCGCTAGCAGACGGTTTGTCGGCGCCGGATCTCGCTATACAGCGGGGGAAAGATAAACGCCACAACTCAACGAGAAAATCATGCGCTACACTTTCGGGACTCACGAGCCTGGTAGTTGACGTGCTCGGAATCACTAAACTATCAATCAATCAAACGGAGCGAAAAATATTTTTTTAAATGGCCATTTAAAATGGTCATTTAAAATGACCATTGTACTAGTACCTTCACCCCGAAACAAATATTTTTACTCTATCTTAAAATGTAAATTATTGAGAAAAGTATAAATACTCTTTATTTGAAACTATTAATTTCTTTTAAACAAAAAATATTACACACGTGCAGTAGCTCGCACTGTAGATTAATCGTTTTAAATAGCTGTAAACAATACTTCAAGCACGTGGGGTACAATTTTAATCAGGCTCCATATCCGTGAAAGCAACATACTCTAACGTGACGATATTGGCAGTTTGACAAGAGTCAGCATTTGACACACTGAATTTGACTAGACATATTAATTAAAATTCATAAGTGTTGAAATAATTAGGAAATTTTTACAAAAAAACTTAAAAAGTGAGGGTATTTTCGGAACAATTTTAAAGGATAAGGACTGTTAAAGTATAAAGACTGGTTTTGTTGCTCATTGCAACGTGGATATCTTTCACTTAATTTGCTAAGCAAATGGTTTTAATAAAATATATTTTTCAAAGCAAAATCAGAGCAAATTAATCAGTAACAAGTACCAATGTCTTTATTTTATTTAATATTTCCTTTATATGTACTAAAATATTTAAGAAATTACTATCATTACTAATTTTGTTATATTTATGAGATGTAAATCAGAATAGGAAGCTGAGGAAGAAAGGAAATGAGCTGAAAATAGCGGAAAGATGTAATAATGTAAAACAAAAGGGGAAAAAAGCATTACAATCCTTTTGGACGATTTTCTCTCACTTGTATGATAAACGTTTGCTTGCGATGTTCCCAAAACAATGTAGAAAAGCAAAATTATTTATATAAGAATTATAATAACATTCTGATTTATTTTTTGTCTGAAATATGCGTAAACGGCACGATGAAAATCAACATAATGATTTGTCAAATAATATAACTGCAACATGTTATTAACTCAGCTTCAAAACTAATTTTTTAAATTTTTAAAACCAAAATAGTTGAAAATAGCGAGAAATGTGTTATTAATGTTTTGCGCATTCCAAAGTTTCGTAATTTTTCTCGCCCGCCTCTTCACGCAAAATTACGCGAAGAGTATTCAATTTTTTTTACATTGTACATCACCTTATTTCAAAATGTGTCTTTAAGGAACAAATTTCATAAAGGGAAAAACCTCTATCTTCATAACTGTAGCTGTAGCGAAGATGCCTATAAAATAGGATTTTTTGCGATTTTCGATAAATCAGTTTTCAACGAAAATGAGACTTGCAACATTCTCTTAAACGTCCTTCACACTATCAAACAAAAAAATGTAATAAAAAACGATTGCGACATTTTTTTGAATCTTTTGAAAATGTTTCAGGGGCTTTATGAGCAGTACCCTCAAAAATTAAAATATCGGTTTCAAATTCCAGGGTCCGCAACATCATCCAGATTTATTGGGGAATATAAAGTTTGGAGAAATTCGGCGGAACGCTTTAGCTCCTAGCGTTGTTCACAGACGGACGGTGGGAGGGGTAGGCGGACAGACCGACGCTTTGCCGACATTCGATTTTGGGTATCAAGGACTCCCGAAACAGTGATTCTGGCTACATCAAGTGTTGTAGGATTTTTTCTAAATCTAGCAACTGAATTTATTCACTTTTTTGTTACTAGGGCCTTGTAATAAGAGTTTTTCTGGCGAAAATTCTCCGCTTTTTCGCGCATTACATAACTTTCTCTCTACTGCGTGAGCGGTAGAGAGAGAGAGTGAGAGTGAGAGAGAGAGTGAGAGTGAGAGAGAGAGTGAGAGAGAGTGAGAGAGAGTGAGTGAGAGAGAGAGAGAGAGAGAGAGAGAGGGAGAAGGAGAGAGAGAGAGAGAGAGAGAGAGAGAGAGAAATACTACAAGATTTGACCGAATACAACACAAGTGCAACGGAGGCGCGATTACAAAGAACGAGTGAGGAAAGGAAGGCTGAGGGGCAGCGCGGCGGGCGCCGAGCGGCGGCAGCGCAGGCCACCAGCACGGCGAGCAGGGCGGGGGCCGAGGCGGCGACGGTCGTCATGGCGGCGTGGACGGAATGGACGAAGCCGGCGGAAGACGTCGCTGGCTATCTGTGACGAGGGCCGCCCGTGAACGCTCGCCTGCGTTACGCGCCCGCCCGTGAGCGCTTATCAGACACGGCGCCGGTTGTTCACTTCCACCACCGGCTCGCTCCGTCACCGTTCAGCTGGGTGCTTTTAACGCGAAATGTAAACTCGGAAATGCCTCCTCAATATGGAAGTGTCATAGTTGGTTTTGTACACAGCTGCAGTAATTTTAATAATATTTTAATAATCACTCGGTATTTCCGTTAAGTAGTACTGATTCGTCATTCGTATTCAAAACAGCTAACAATTCAACCCATAGTTAAACGAACGACCGGGAGAAATGGCTCAGGGCATCAACTGATGTCGCTGCTGTTTCCCTGAACGAAAGGTCCTAAGTTCGAGTTCTGCCGAAGGGATTTTCGTCACTAGCTTGTCAGCAAGATCGAATTCAGTCGATGTGTGGAGGAGAATTCTAGAGGCTTGGCCGCTCTGATAGGTAGTTTTGCGTCGCTTCTCCGATCAAAATCAGACCATTGCCGGAGCAGTACCCTAACAAACGGGCCACAGACAGCATGCGATCATTCCTTCCTCTTCCTTGCCCTTTCCTCACCTTTTACTCACACATACTTGCGCTAACATGCACTAAACTACAACACATGCCAGGAGACCGGTTGGTAGCTTACAACTTTTCTCGGCTGCGGCGATGCCCCGCTGGTGGGAGATACCTGGTTGAGGAAATCCCGCTAGCCGACGTTGGTCAGCGCCGGATCTCGCCATCCAATAAACGATGATCACCGCCACCTGCCGAGGAAAAATATGCATTACACTTATGGTACTAGTCACCTCAGTAATTGACATGCCCGGAATCACTAACAACCAACAATCTAGAACGAACATACAAGGATTGCAACATCAGGAGGACGCAGGACCAGATAAAGGTTCACAACTTCCAAGTTACGGACAGAGTCTTGCTCTTACCATGTTTGTATTTGGAGTACGGTGTAACGTACCAAGCAGCAGTCAACTGTCGAAAACAATAGAACTAAGAAAAGGCATAAATAAACGAAAAACTTTAAAGATATTGTTTCTTCGGTATCCTTACCTTTGGAAAATTTCCTGAACCAAGCTTCACAGTATTACAGAAAAGTGAAAATAATATTGTTTTCCTATTTTTGCCAAAAGTAATAAACTGAAGAAACTACAACAGAAATGGCTCATTAAGTATAAGACGGTATTAAGTATAGTTTTATTTGGAACATTTCCATAATGAATCGTAAAACAATATTCACTGCTTTCGTACATGCACCAAAGGGAACGTTAATTTTATTTTGTACCTAAAGGCAATATAAATGCAATGAGAGAACAATATGATAAACTGAAGAAATAATTTAGACATTAGTTTTCGGGATTAAAATTACAATGAGATAACTTTGTTAAAAAAGAATCATCCCAGGAATAACACCGCCAGTAGTAAATATCAGAAATTTAAGGGAAAGAAACAGTATTAAACTAAACAAAATAGCAACAAGATTGAAATAATTTAGACGGAGACATTTCCCTAACTGAACACTTCTCTCCCTTCTCTTTCCCATTTCTTTCCCTAACCGTAACATTCTCTCGGGATGGTTCTCTAAATCCCTTGTGTAGACCCGACTAGTCTGAAGTTTGCAGTTTAACAGGTGGAAGACCGCATGACCCAGAAAAGGGTAAAATTGACTACTGGAAAGTTAGCAGCCCTCGCTTTCACGCATTCAGTTTCCGAGCAGTCCAATATCTTCCACAAATCGAAGTGTAATATTGACGGCATTAGACTGAATGCGCCTTTCTGTGTAGGCCAAGGGTTCTCTGGGTTTAAGTTGTTGTATGCGGTTTATTGACTTTCAGGTGTATTTACGTCTGAAAACGATGTAACATCCTCTCCCAGGCTTTGTTTTGATTAAAAGTCGATAATTAAACACAAAATAGTGTGTAAATATTAAAGTGAATGAATTCCGTTGTAATCATATGAAGTCAATAAAGTCTTACAAGAAAATCATGTGAAATATTTTCCATTGATCAATACAAGAAACTGAAAAAAAGTGATAGTTCCGGCAGATCTGAGAGAAGTGTTGTCGCGCAGCAGCAAGTATTATTAGATCGATAAAAATATATAAAGTTATTTGCCATTGGTATACTAATTTGTCCCTGAAAATCTGAACACTTCTTTCGTGTGTAATACATAGGCAAGGGAAACATTTGGTGGATGTTAGATGTGCTAGTCATGTGACGCGCATATTTAGAATGGACTGTAATGATTGGCTGGCATTCATTGGCTGGCATTCATTCATGGCTAATGATATGAATTGAGAAGAGGTACTGGGTACTGCTTACTATAACTAGGGTGAAAAAGGCTATAGTCCATTAACTGTTTTAATATAGAAGTGTGATATGACTATATATACTAGATATATAGAAGTTCCCTCTCGTTGTACAATTGCTTATGTTCAATTGTTTATGTTAAATTGAAAACTGTAAAATAACTATCTGAACGGTTTTGGTCTATTTCTGAAGCTTATTATTAATGTTTTAAGCTTACATTTCAAATACACGGACACCTTCTTGAATATATTCTAAATACATTCTAAATTCGGAATCAAAACCAGGGGACCGTGATGTAAAATACACCGAGTAGAATGCAAATAGTACAAGTGTATAGAAAACACGCACAGATGGAAGCAGGACGTTAACCATTGTAGAAACCTCATGGTGTAGAATTGAGAAATGTCGCTCACGGGGTTGGTTGGAGTGAGTAAAATAATTGAAGGGCGAAAACCAGAACGGTTAAGTGATATTTTATAAATTTTGAGAAAAAGTGTTTATTTTAAGTTGTATTTCAGTGGAAATGTATTTTTGTGGTTTTAATTAAAATTTTAATCAGAATTTATGTCGTTTATACCGTTCTGATTTTCACCTAATTAATTAAAACATTAGTTTGTCATTGTATTAGTTTGGAATATTTTCATTCTACCCTCAGAGCTGGTGTAAAAAGCATGGAGGCAGCATAACTATGAATATGCACTTTCACAAATTAATAACATTATATAAAAAATAATGCAAGAAGTACGCACCTTACTAAAGAATTATGGTTATTTACATTTGATAGAGATACCATTACAAAATAGAAAAAAATGTCTACCTGTGAACAAAAAAACAACAACTATAAAATGTTTTCTCTGTACATCAAACAATAACAAATTTTGGAATATGAATCTCGAATAATACTTGGAATACTAATCTCTTCTAAAACAAGTTCCGTTAACTTCCTGTACACATCGATAGTGAACTGAGTCAGTTTTCGCACTGTTATTTTAACCCAACAATCTAAAACCACGAAAAGTGACACTCTTAAAAACTATCGCTTGGGGATCCGCTAGCATTGTAACGGACACGTTTCCCTTAGTAAGATAATACCCTTTTAACCTGCAAGTGGATGACTCGTCCGGAACAGTTGAAGAACGTGTCATCGTATTACGCCGTTTCCATAGTTGCCGAAAAGAAATGCCGGTTGACGGAGCGAATAGTAAGCAGCGCCTGATAAGCCTTCGAAGTGCGGTGTGGGCCGCGCGCCTATAAATACGAGCAGGCGCCCGACGCAGGCACTCCTGTCCTCGCACCGCCACCGCGTCCCCACCGACCGCCGCCATGAAGACCGCTTGCTGCGTCCTCCTCGCCGCCCTGGTCGTCCTCGCCGCCGGCGCGCCGCCTCCTCCGCAGGCCCAGGCCCTCAGGCCGCCGCCCTCAGCCGCGTTCGCCCCGCCCCGGCCACAGGGCGCCTGCGGGGCAGGTGAGAACTGGCCGCGTTTTTCCCCTTCTTACACTTTATGCTTAAATTCGCTTCGACATTGCTTTTTCATTCTGCTCTCTCTGTATTTACATGTTTACCAGGATGTGGTTTTATTATTTTTATTTTATTTTCTCCTATAACGAGTCAATTTTGTTCTGAAACATTTTACTTATGTTATCGTCTATTACTTCAGCTTTGACTTTCGTTTCTCGTTCATGTTGTCTGTTCTATTTTTTCTATTCTCATAATTTTCTTTGATATTCTTGTTGTGTGCTCGTCTATCTATTAGGTCCGCAATTTGGTTTCTTACGCTTTGTACAAGATTGAGGCGTTGGGCAGCTCCTTCAGCCCCTTGTTCCTTTCCAATTCTGCAAGCGGCGAATTTAGGAATCCTCCGCTGAAGACATTTCCTAACCACGTGGGTTCTCTCTACATTCCTTTGCAACGGTTCGTGGCCATCTTGCTATGATTAATACGCGCCTATAATTTACCACTGACTCTTTGAATTTATATCTCAAACGTCAATATCTATGATTACAAATTTGTCGTTCACGCGTGCCTCTTAGAAGCAGGGGCGACCAGAAGGAGGGGGCGACTAGGTGGAGCAATTTGCCCCAGGCTCCGACGTATTTGGGGAACCGAATTTCTTTCTCATTCAAAAAAGAAATTAAAAAATTCGTTCATTACTAATCCAAATTCAACGCTGTAAGTTATTTCTGATGCATGGAGAAATAAATTCTGTTTATAAATTGGGGGGGAGGGAATTTTTTGTACGAAATGAAGCGCCCCTGCAAATCAACTGCCCCAGGATCCTGGATTTTTGACACTCACTTGTCACTTAGGTTGGATTCAGTCGCTGTCTGGAGGAGAATTCTAGCAGCCGGCTGCTCTGATCGGTAGTTTTCCGTTCTTTCTCCGAACAACACCAGGCGAATGCCGGAGCAGTAGTCTAACAAACGGGCCACGTATCCCGCGCGATCTTTCTTTCCTCTTCCTTGTCCTATCGTCATCCCTTATACACACTTACACTAACATGCACTACACTACCACGCATGCCAGGAGACCGGTCGGGAGCTTAGAGCAAGTCGCGGCTGGGGCGGTGCACCGCTGGTGGGAGATACCTGTTTGGGGAAAACTCCGCTAGTCTGGTCGACACCGCATCTCCAAACAGCGAGGGAAAACCACCGCCACCTCCCGAGAAAAACATTCACTACACTTACGGGACTAATAACCTTTTTAGTTGATGCGCCCGGAGTCACTAACAATCAATCATTAAACCCTGGCCTCTGGATTTGTCTGGGTCCCCCTTCCTTAGAAGTGCAATACCATTTGTGAAGCCAACAACGCAAATGAGTCAGCGTCAAATGCGATGTGCGTGTGTGCGTTTTCCGCAGGCGCGCGCCCTGGCGAGTTCTGCATGGAGCGCTGGGAGGCCGTCGACCCCTTCGGCAAGCAGCCCTTCGCCCCGCGCCGGGTCAAGCGCCAGCTGGGCTCCAGCAGCGCCGCCGCCGCCGCCAGCAGCGCGGGCATGGGCATGGGCTATGGCATGGGCTACGGCATGGGCTATGGCATGGGCTACGGCATGATGCCCATGGGCTACGGGTACCCCATGTTCGGATGAGATCCTCGTGTTTCTAGTCAGAATTTTCAATATTTCGTTGTAATAATTTTAAGACTCGTGATCATTTATTTTGTGTATTTATTTGTAATTTGTAATAAAGACATTTAAAAAAGCATTTTTTCTTCAATGTGTAGTAACTTCATTTCAACATTTTACTTCAACTCATGTTGGTTGGCCGTCTTACTCTCAATCGTCGTGAGGCTATCCTAATTGCCGCGTCTTGCATAATTTGACTCAGGCATCACAATATTTTTTGCTTTTAATAATGCCATCATTTGCCACTTTCCGACAAAAAATATCCTATCTAGAGGCGTTTTCAGAAAGTTGTGTTTTAAAAATAATTCGTAAATTTGGCCAACGTTTACTCTCTCTAGCTCCTAAACTAGTGGATCTACAAGACTGAGATTTACACTGGAGATTAATGTACATTACTCTTTGTCTTGTTGATAAGAAATTTTTTTTATTGATATGAACTGGTTAAACATACCAACTTCCTAGAATGTATTTTTGAGGAAAAAGACATTTTACGTACGTTTTGGCGAATTTCTGGAAAACGAAGCATCTGATGGAACGAAATATGCTATTCGCTAGTGTATTCGCCATTAAATTTCGTGCTAGAGCACTGCTTTTGAGAGGAATTCGGCTCATTTCGAAAATCGAAAATTCAGCAGATGAGGATTGTTGAATTTTTTGTTTTAAATCCCTTACGTTCCAATTTTTTAATAATCTATGAGTCGTTTGAAGTAAACAAAAGTGATACTTGATCATAATTTTTAGAATATAATTTTTGAATTCTCATATAACTCTCTTTCTCTAACGAGGTAATAAGTACAAACATTTAGTTTTATGGATAAATACTGTAAATTTCATTTGTGATTTAATAAGGAAGAAGACTGAATTCAATGCACCAACTGCCTTAAATTTCAAGCCATAGAACTATGATTGGATCATTGAGAGTGACTACGACATTTGAACCTTTCGACATATGATGTATTCCATTTTATCATATAAGAGCATGAGTAGTGCAGTACATCACTGGAACATTCTACTCATACTGTTTGAAAAGGAGTGAGGTTACGTTGGTGCCCAATTTTATTTCAAGAAAACAAACACACTTTCCATACAAATACATACTAAATTATTATGACCAAATCCTTAAGTACATATATGACTGAAAAACACTTATTTCTATCACTACTGTATTTTCGAAAGAGAGAATAAGGGCACAAATAACCACTGTGAACGCAGTGAAAAAATCACCACTAGTCCTAAAGTGGTCCACCTGATTGCGTAGTGACACAGAGATATCTGATGATGGAAATTCCAATCACACACAAATAGGGGGTTAAAAATTTGGTAAATTGAAAGTTTACGGTGACACGGTTCTTTTGACACGAAAACTTTCGTTCTCCACAACGTGATGAGAAGAACTTTATTGCCAACGTAATTTTATGAGCAACGCATTTTGACAGCAAGTGGCCCGCGACGGATCCATCGGGCTCCGTTGGCGAGGGCACTTCGCTCTCGTGACCTGGGTCGCGCCTCCACTCTCGCTCCGGCGCCCACGCTGTTTATTAAACCTCCGTATCTTTAAGACAATTTGTTTTAAAGGGAAATAGTACGTTCTGACCTGAACCTTGACTCTTCATTCCGTGACAATAATGAATCGTTCTAGAGAACGAAAAGAACAGTGCCCGATAATCCAAAAATTAAAGTTCCATGAGAAACTTCAGTATTTTACGAATAAATGTGTTTAATAGACAGTTTCACTTTAAATAAAATATTATTAACTTGCTTCAAATCTAGTTTACATGCTTGCATTAATGCTTAAATGCCTCCGCGAAGACCTGGAATTAGGGCATTGCAGCTCTAAAAGTGAGCAGGGCCTCGCGAGTAACTCTTCTTCCCCTCAGCCTCTCCCCTCACCACCCTGTCTGCTGGTATACAGTGTTGCCAGATGTGTTTAGAGGGATTCCGCCATGATCGTTTCAGTTTCCGCCGAAAATACGCTGAACTGGTTTTAAATTTCCCGCCTAAATCCGCTAAACGTAAAATACATTATTTTTCCATATTTTAGTGTTGTTTTAACTTATTCTATTAAAAAAATATGATTGCGAAATATAGTGACTTTATTGAACCTGCAATCCAATTTTTACATAATATAGAATGCATTAGTTGGGTGAAAATTTGCAACATAATAACAATTGATTTCAGGTATTATATAATTTATTATAAAAGTATTATATTATTTATTCTTGCTAATATATATATATATATATATTTATATATATATATATATAATATATATATATTATATAATAGATTTAGAAATTTTAAAAAATTACACCTCGCCAAAACAACTTATTAATAAAGGTTAACGAAAACTAAAACTTTACTATTTGACTGCTAATAACTATTAATTAATTTCCGCCGTTATTCCGCTGTCCGTGAAACTATTTTTTTCCGCCGTAAGAGTTCAAAATCCGCTGAAAACGGCGGGAATTCCGCCGATATGGCAACATTGCTGGTATATAGACCGTCGCGCCGCATTGTTATCGCAACGCCATCAGCTCTGTTGCGATTCGAGGAGTGTCCGCCATTTGTGTTCCCGATATCTATCTAAAAGAGATGAAAATCCCCCAAACGAAAATGACAGAAAAAGGAGATATACTTTGTTGACATAAAAAGTAATTCTGTAAGAGAGGATTCTGCTTTTCCAGAGCAAGGCTTCCGGGTCTTCACAGACTGGCTTCGAAAATTAAGCATGTTCGGCACGAAATATATCTGTGAAGAATATTATTTTCGGTAATGAAGTTAACTGAAACACACAGTCGTTCATCCATGGCAAATGCTCTCTTAATAAAACGTATGAGAGTTATGGTATGTCAGATATCATCCACGTTTTTAGTTTTATAATATAAAGAGTAAATAGAATATTGTAAATCATCCGTAAATGATCTTAGGAACATTTGATACGATGAGTTGGAATTACATTCATTGTAAGGCTGCTGTTACCAGATGAAAACCTGACGTTATCCCATTTTTCACACTTTTGACTGGCAAGTGTCTCACAACCAAATCCCATTAATAAAAAAAATAGATTATCCGTCGTATCATGTATATCAGTTCATTGTAACTGGACCACGTGGATTGAAAAATGACATTCTTGGTAGAATGTCAGCCGATCAAAAGATCAAGTTGGCATTCTCAGCACTAGACATTGACGTCGTTAGCGTCATCCAGGGGAAATTACACGTAGTTTCAAAGGCAGTTTACAGAAAACAATGTGAGAAGTTCACTTCCAAACTTTGAATGAAACATTACAGAGAATTATTATGTAGACAGTGATTAAAAACACTGTTCAGTATATTTATTTTTTCGAGATATTTGTAGTCACTTTCATTTATTGATTATTTCATTCCTTCATTTTAATATTTTTAATAAATGAATATTATTTGTAATGAAAATCAATTCCAATTTTATCATAATAAAATATCTGAATTGTCGTCATTATCTAATATAATTAGACATGCAAGCTCAGGGCAAAAGAGCTCTTTGCCTAGAACACGGAGACAGCGGTTTGGAACACACGTGTTGCGTAAGGAGTCAGTGGCGGCCTCTCCTTCGAATGTGTCTCTAGACGACGTCTGCGTCGCCCCGGTGGCCACCAGGCCGCCCTTTGTTAACTTTGGTGTGCCCCAGGACCACTTTTGGGCAGGGCAGCTTACCACTGATTTGATTGGATTTATTCACGACTGGCTGCCATCAAATCGCGGATTGAAGAAACTGTGAGGAACGTGTGCCCGTCTGGCTGGTCCGTATGTAAGAGTGGAGCGAATGTAAACCTATGTGTAAGTCGACGCCGGATCTCACCACACAGTGGGGAACACCGCCACCTCCTGGTATAAAACATTTCATCATGAGGACTAATGACCGTTGCAGTTGTCGGGCACGGAAACAAATCAATAAATAAATTCATTCGCGATGTTTCACAACCCGAAAATACGCCGAGATCCTCAACCCTGGCGATGGGAAGAAGGCGGCCGCTGGGTTTTGTCCCCAATGGCGAGATCTCGAAATGGCGGCACCGCCTTAGGCTCTTTCACCTTAGTGTAGGAACTTCGAGCATCCAACAGAAAATGCGACGACGTGATTGCTGGAATTGATGAACGCTGGGGTCGCAGTGGATGACCTCTGCATCCTGGCGCGACCCGAGAGCGCAGATGAGACGACGCAGGCCATGGCCCATGGAGGGCCACGGAACGAGATGGAATAGTGAGAGGTTAATAGAGTAAGTCAAAAACTGATTTTCCGAATAAAAGCCTTTCCTGTGATCTAACAAATAGAATTAGGAAAATTAAAATGCATCCGAATTCCAGTCTTAGCATTTACTGTTGAAGCAACTGAAAATTTACTGATTTATTGAACTATGGAAAGCCAAGAGGAAATTTGATCTTATTTTCCTTCTTCTCCCTCTCATCGTACCTCCCTTCTTCCTCTCCCTTCTTCCCCTTCCCATCGTACCCAGTCTTATTCTTCTCCATCTTGGTTTCCTTTTCTTCCCCTATCTCTTTTTCACATTCAATATAATGGAAATACGTAATGATAAAAAATGGTGGATTGTTTTATCTCTATGAAGTCAACGTTTTCAAAAACCGGTATTAAACTTTTAAAATACACCGTGTTTCCACCAATTGAAACACTGCCAGACCACACAGGAGCAACAAAATTATTTTAAACGCAAACCGAAATCCGAATTCAGGTTTACATAATCTGAACTCTTAAAGCTGTGTATAAGCAGTGTAGTATCCGCTGTTATAGTGTATAAGCAGTGTCACGGGGTTTATTGTTTCGTTTTAATTAAAAGATTCAAAACGACATTTTGGGTGCAGTTTAAAACCCATTTTCAAGTGCATATAAAATAATATAAAGCTCAAGATACATCGCATACAGCCGGAATGTCGTGTTATATTTTTTACTTGAAAAAGTAAAAATCCACTAACAACTTGTTGAATATTTAATCCCTCAAGACATTGAAATTTCTTCTTTATCAACGCTTTCTTAAGTTCTACTCTGGGAAATATAGTGACGGGAAGGACGTGGAATGACATCGGGAACACGTTCGATTGAGACAAATAATAGAAGAAAACAAGGAACTAATTGTTAAATGCAGTAATATAGTACACTATCGTCTTGACTATAAACTGAAGAAGACTGAAATAAAAAGAATACAATGAAGAATAATAAGAATGTTCAAAAATTAAATATTTTATTTAAAGACAAAAAATATATAAAACAGAAACAACGAAATAACTAAGGTTAGGAAGTTATACATATGCAATTTTTTTGTATTAAATTGCAATTAATTCAGGAAAGAAGAAATTTAAGATAATTTACATACGAATGTCAATATCAGTCTATCTATCGTATCAATCTAACCATTTCCAAAGTTCTTGGAACTTAAATGATAAAAATATAACATTTTGAGAAATGTAAAGTCTGCAAAATTATGAATATGAATAGCATTCTATTCTCATTGAACTCTTTAATTACATCTGTAAAAATAATCTTTTGAGACACCTCAAGAAATTCATGAAAAGTATGATAAGAATGCTATACTTTGTCACTCACCCTTTTCATCTATATTTTCACCATTAACTTTTTTTTAAGAGGTATTTTTTTGAAAATTTTAAACAACTCACTCTACACAGCATCAAATTCTTTAACTTCACTCACAACATCGAGCTAACATTTTTCAATAAAATCAATTTAGAAAGATTCCAGTGTGAGTTAAAATAATATATTTTTTGTTTATTTTAGCCGCATCAACATGGTTATTAGGAAGTAACTAATACGTTAAGACATGCAACACAAGATAATATCTATTCAGAAAAGAAAATCCATGGCCATTGAAGGACTTTTTAGAATTCAATGCAATTTATCAATATATATATATATATATATATATATATATATATATATATATATATAATATTTATCATATTTAATTTATTAATTAAAGCATCAAACATTTCCTGGACACTTATATCAAATTGGTCTTAAGATATGGCTTAGTATTTAATAGAGAAAAGTGAATATTTTGCAAAAAATACAAGTAGATTACAAAGAGTTGAATTGAATTTTGTGAGGTAATATTTGAACGGGATATATACACAGCCTCGCGTACGGTGATGACAAGTGTAAAATGAGATATATTGGGCATTAAAAGCAGAAAATCACATTGACGACGGCGCTTGTTTCTCGCGGTACAGGGGAATCGCCCATCAGGTTCTCTAGGCGTGAATTCTTAGAGTAATGCAACGGTCAAATGAAGCCAAGCGATTGATGATCCCAGTCCGACCCCCTGGCGGCATCACGCTGAACGACGGAAGAGACGTTGCTCGTCGGCAGCCGATGGTTTGACAGGGGGCACAGCTGCACATCAACATTTTAGCGCAGGTGCAATGAAAGTTATTGTTATGCGGTTAACCTGCACAATGGGCCTAGGAATTAAATATTGAAATGAAGAAGAAAATATAGAGAAACGAAATGAAAAGAAACAGAGAAACTAGATAACGCTACGTCCAAAAATGTACGAGAAAGAATCCTCAAAATAACTTTGTATAATTTGAAGCGATTTAATCTGAAAACGCCAAAAAAAATTGCGGAATAAGGAAGAAGATGATTGGAACAAAAGCATTTAACGGATGGGAAGGTCTACAACTTGAAGCGTAGTAATGAGTGGGTGAAGCTAGAAATAAAGGTCTAGAGTACGAGCATTGTCATCCGTACAAGGGGTACCCCATCGGGTACCCCATGTGGTACCCCATGGGGTACCTCATGCCGTAGCCCATGCCCATGCCATAGCCCATGCCCGCACTGCTGGCGGCGGCGGCGGCGGCGCTGCTGGAGCCAATCTGGCGCTTGACCCGGCGCGGGGCGAAGCGGTAGTTCTCGTAGGCGCCGACGGGGGCGTCCCACAGCCCCATGTTGAACTCACCAGGGCGCTCGCCTGTGCATACCAGACATGGCAATAGTACACGCTTACACTCATGTATCAGGACTTCTTTTACCAAATGACGCACCACAATTTTTTTAAAGTAAATCTCAAAATTTATTTACATTGCTTTGCACTAATGTTCTCTTAAACTCTGCCACGGTGAGTGTTCATGTCTTACAAGTCTAAAACACTAAAGTACAGGACGTTTCCCCGAAACACATTTTTACTCTATTTGTGAATTAAAAATATGGGAGAAAGCAATGGTGCAAAGCTAAAGGATATGACTCAATGTTTTTTCAAATATATTGGCTATGTGCAGTTAACCTGTTAGTAGGTTGAGAACGATAAAGACGACACTGAATGAGTTGAAAACATTATTAAAATAGAATGATGCACAGCAAAAAGTGGAGAAAGAAAAATAGCATACACATAGCATAACGAATTGAAGGTAAAAATGTCGATAACGAAAAGAAAATAGGAGAATTAAAAATGTTCAAACATGGAAATAATTTCAAACATGAGTGCCGTCCGCTAAAATATACGTGAGCGCTCTAAAGAATATTTATTGAACGAGTTGAAGTTCTATTAGTTCATCCGTGCAAATACTTTACCTCAATAAATATCTTTTGGCAATTTCCCAGATAACGAAACTACGGGAATACTTCGGCGATACGCGAAAAAATTAACTAACAACGTTATCAATAATGTTAATTTACAAATGTTCTGAAATGTAATTATTTAAAAAAATATACGCTAAAATCTTAGGCAAGACACTCCCGAAACAATTTGGACTAATTATAACATTTTCCAATGTGTAATCATGTTGAGGCTGCAAAATATTGCTTAGATGATTGGAAGAGCTTTGGCAGAAACTGCACGAATAAAAGTCCTGCCCATCGCCTTTCTGTGTACTCGTCAGAAGGGAAAATTCTGAAAAGACGACTCCCAATCGACACGATCAGCATCTTGGCGCAAGAATCATTAAGTATTGAAAAAGTTGTCAGTGCTATCTGATTCTGGTGAACGTCAATCATTTTCCTAACCGCTTCTTGAAAGCGCAAAGTATGTTCTTTTCTTCTTAAACAACCTCAAAGAATTGTCAAAATGAGTTCCAAGTGTGGCGCCAAATTTAAATTAATTTGGCGGCATATGTACCAACAATTTGGGTAAAAAATAAGAAACTTTATGAATATGTTATTTACACGTTTTTCTTCCTCGTGTTCTCCCCGACCAAGTGTTAAAAGATCTGGCGAAAACAAGCGAGTGCAAAAGAGGAGAAGGAATGGCATTCTCACCTGCCCCGAAGGGGTCCCGCGATCCGAACGGGGCAAAGGCGGCCGCGGGGCGCGGTGGCGAAGGCGGGACAGCGGTAGCGAAGACGACCGCGGCGGCGAGGACGAGGACGAACCCAGCGGCGATCTTCATGGCGGGCAGCGGAGTGGACGGCAGGAACGGACGGCTGAGTGGCGACCGAAGGCGAGTGCCGGTTCCGAGCACCAGGCCGCGTTTATACTCGCGACGCCCCTCCTCCCCGAAGGCTTATCAGGCGGGGCGGGGCCTTGTCAGCAGGCTTGCTCACCTCTACACCGCTAACTTTTTTGGAGTCTTTTTTATAACGTCTTGCTGCGATGAGTCGTTCTAACCGTTAGAAGGAGTCATAAAACTTGTCGTAAATATTCATATTAACATTAGGATTATTGAATTACAAGCACGGCTTAGGTGATGTAACGGTTAGCGTACCGGACTGTTATACCCAAGTTCGAGGGACCAAAGTCGGTCGTATCGGACGTATAAACCCGATCGACGCCGTGGGTTTTTAAGGACGAAAAAATCCTTCGTACGCCGTCCTTCGAAGGGGAAGTAAAGATTTACTTCACGTAAGATCCTCAAGCCTAACTGAAGCCTCTGAGGAAAATTTAATTAGTCCGTTTCATCGCTCGACTGATACCTCCTTTCTCTGCCAGAGGGCGAAAGGAGCGTTGCGGAAGTTGCGTGGTCAGGCGGAAGAGCAGGTCTCATGATCTGAGCCTCGTCACGGAAAATTAGGCATCATTGAATTGAATTGAAATTTTCCTATCCTTTGGTCATATCATATATCGTACTAGGGACTATTTACTCTGTACTTGTATCTGCTATTATCCGTGCCCTGATAGACCTATTCCCTACAGATATTCTTAAATAGTAAAGAAATAATATGATACGACCCACAAACAATAGGTTTTATAGATGTTTATTTTTGCTAGACGTCCGTGCTAGACATGTTGACTATGTATTAACATGACAATCATCACCTATTAGTAATGAGAATGTTTTTCTAACCACAGACACGACCTTCAATTTAAGAATAAAACTGTGAGAAACTATCTAAATTAGGCACTGACAACGAAAAACTACCGTCAAATATTCATTTTTACTTTAAGCGCAAGAAGAAAAAGTATTGTAATCAAGCGCCACAGAACGGCACATTTTCGACACAAAAACTCTTATTGCGGGGCCCTGGTAAGGAAAAAGTGCGTAAATTAAATAGCTAAATACAGAAAAAAATCCTCTAACACGTAGTTTAGCCAGAATATATGTTTTGTGGGTCCTTGATACCGAAAAATCGATTGACGGCAAAAGTCTGTCTGTCCGTTTGTCCGTCTGTGCACAACACTAGCGCATAAAACGTTCAGCCGATTTAAAAAAAAAAAATTGATATTCCGATTACGAGAAATTCAATGGTGCAAACCAGACGTCAATCCAACTATTAGTTTCGGAAATTAAAAGCTTAAAAGGCAAATTAAGCCCAAAACCCGAAATTAGGGCAAAAATTAAGCAAATAACTTAATTTCGTAGAATGGATCTGAAAGATCACGTATACAAGTACAACACTCACGAGAGATTCAATGGTGCAAACAGACGTCATTCGACTATTAGCTTTGAAATTAAAGGGCTTGAAAGCAATGAAGCCCAACCCCAAATTAGGGCAAAATGGAAAAAACGTAATTTCGTAGAGATCGTCTGAAATCACGTATACAAGTACAACTCCACGAGAAATCTCATGG